>JAPFFP010027040.1:0-15976 GCA_026153255.1 Solanum medicagineum | reverse complement strand
CCCTGACCCCGACCGATGACATGACCCTAGTCCACCATGAGGTCCCAACTCCAGTAACTAAAAACTAAAACTCTCTACGCTACAAACCTGGAGAAACAAGTTATGCAGTAAGCAAACTAGCGAGAGTAACACAGTACACCACCAGAAGACTACCAATGACAGGAAAATACCCAAAAACAATATGCTATACAGCCCACAGTCAATATGTAATCAGCGATATCTAGCAATATGTACCAACTACCCAGCACTATACTCACGATATATACCAAACAGCCACAATAGCAATGAGAACGAATAAGTAATAATCAAGTACCAACAACAATCAGTAATATAAATACAAATATCTAGCAATAATCGGAGCTAGAGCTACAAATGTAATAGTGATCAAAACAGTTTTGAAAATTTAAACAAGAAATATATACGAACGGTCAAGTGTTTGATAAAATGTTCGGATTATGTGTCTTGAGTTGTTGAAGCCCTAATGCATGGCACATGAGTTAAATGACCTTATGATGAGGAAAGGAATGTATATCTATGGTATTTTGCTCTATAGTGTTGTGAGATGACCACTTTGATGGAGGGTGTGATGTTCATTAACTTAATTGAGGGGTTGATACCTCATTAACCTAATTGAGGGGTTGATACCTCATTAACATATTTGATGGGTTAATACCCCATTAACTTAATTGAGGGGTTGATACTTCATTAAACTAATTGAGGGGTTGGTATCTCAATCACCTAGGATGGGAGGCGGTAAACCCATTAGCCAAATGATAACCTCTTTCTACACACATAATATGTTCTATATAAGCATGTTTTTATTTCAAGTATCATTCGTACATGCCATATTGTTATTATGCTATCCATTTCCTATGTTTATGCATTTTGATTACATTGCATATCTCTTGTTCCATTGCATCCTACATACTTAGTACATTCAAACATACTAAGCATACTTCTTGCCTACATGATGTTACCATGTAGGAATCAGAGCTCCATTTGGTCATCCTCCTCCTCCACGTGGCTAGTGGTTCCTATTCAAGCTAGTTTGTGAGTCCTCCATTCCGAGGATAATGTCTATATTCTTAGGTTATGTATTAAAGACTCTCTTTCTTTATGGTATGCTTTGACTATGAGGGTGAGTCCGGTTGCTTGTCTTGGCCCCCGCTAAGTTCTACATTAAAGGTGTTGTTGAACAAGTTATGTATTATGCTTGAGCTTTGACTCACTTATGTTATTCAAGTGTTTATCTCTTTCCCTTACTCCCAATTTCCCTTGTTTATGTTTTTTATGTTGTTCTATTTTGCTTCCGCGACTAAGGATGTGTGTATACGAGGCTTGTTTGGGGTTCCTTCGGGTTCCCCATTCATCGTGTCACGTCTAGGCCCTATTTTGGGTTGTGACAAACTTGGTGTCAGAGAACGAGGTTGTTAATGGTCCTCGAATCCAATCACATCATGTCAATTAGAGTCCTATTCATGGTTATGAAGTGCGCCACCACTATGAATAGGAGGCTATGAGGCATTTTAGGAAATATTTCCCTTCTTCTTGATCTATATCGTGCGATAGAGTTAATTCTCCTAAGAATTATATCTTAATTTAATCTTTGTGTTTCAGTATATCTCTCAAGCTACTCAAGACGGTGATATATCGAATGCAGAGGTTCCTAATGCTCTATAGATATTGACCAAAGCAGTGGCAGAATTGACAACCTAACTCAATCGACAAGTGAGTGGCCCCGAGATTTCAAATGGTAAGAGGAGGAGTAGTGAGGCCAAGAGGGCCCGTTTGGCGGTAAGTTCGAAAGGTGGTGGTGGTGTAGTGCCTTATGCTAGGTGCCCAAGATATGGTAGAGACCATGATGGTCCGTGCTTAAAAGGCACTAATGTTTGTTATGGTTGTGGGGAGATGGGACATAAGGTAAGGGATTGCCCTTGTAAACGCAATAAGAGTAGATGAGGTGATGAGGAGTTGGCAAAGCCTAGGTACCAAAAGTGTGAGAAACGTCATGGCAGCCCATGTTTGAAGAGATCTAATTCTTACTTTGGTTGTGGCAAATATGGGCACAAAGTTAGCGGTTCTTCTCATGCTCAACCCAAAGGTAGAGGTGAAGGCCATCAAGGTGGTGCCCCATGGCACACTAAATTTTATGCTTTTCAGAGGAGGCAAGAAGGGGATGAGACGTTCGATGTTGCTACCGGTATGTTGAAATTTCATTTGCCTTTGATGTGTTCACATTGATGGGCCCAGGTTCCACTATTTCTTTCACGACTCCTTCTTGTTACTAGTGTAATTCTAGTGTGCCCCGAGTTGTTGTGTGAATGTTTGGAGTGTACACCCTTTGTTGAATCTATTGTTGTTAGAAAGTTCATAGGTATTATTTCGTGTTCATATTGCTGTAGGTCTTGCCTTGTGATTTGTTGTGTTTGATGTGTTGGATTTTGATGCCATACTTGAGATGGATTAGTTGCATAGATATTGTATCTCTTTTGATTGCAGGGCCTGTAGAGTTAGATTCCAATTCCTTAATAAACCCGTCCTTGAGTAGGGTCTTGTAATGTGGTTGTGAAGGGGTAAGTTCATTTCTTGTCTCTAGGTATAATGGATCTCTAAGGGCTGCATTTATCATCTTGTAAAAGTTAGGCGTGTTGAACCTATGTTATTTCTATTGAGTTAAATTCTAGTGATCGATGAGTTAATGGATGTCCTTTCCGATATTTTGAATTTGGGGTGTGCCTTTTGGTTTGACTTATACCCCAATTATGTTTATAGGTCTCATGAATAGGGTCTTTAATCCTATCTTGTTATTTTTTTGGTGGTCTCTAGTGATGAAGTATTGATTTATTTGGAGCTTGTGAACCGTTTGGGGGTGTGTTACAAATCTCGGGGAAAGAGAAGTTGTGTGCTAAGTATGAGAAATGGGCATTTTGGTTGAAGGAGGTTGCTTTTCTAGGTCATGTGGTATCAGGGGATGGTACTAAGGTGGATCCTAAAGAGACGGATGTGATTAGAAATTGGCCTAGACCTTGGGCTCCATCGGACATTAGAAGTTTCTTGGGCTTAGCGGGTTCCTATCGGAGTTTGGTTGATGTGATCTCTTCTATTGCTTCTCCCATGACTAAGTTGACCCAAAAGAAGGATAAGTTTGTGTGGACCGATGAGTGTGAAAAGAGTTTCCAAACCTTGAAAGGTAAGTTTGTGTCTTCTCCTATCGTGTCTCTACCAGAAGGGGTGGAAGGGTTTGTTGTGTATTGTGATCCCTCCTGTATTAATTTGAATCTCCACTATGTGTTCACACAAAGTATCTTATCTTGAGAAAAAGAAGGTGGTTTGAACTTCTTAAGGATTATTATATGCGTGTGCATTATCATCTTGGTAATACTAAAGTTATGGTCGATGCTTTGAGTAGGGTGTCTATTGGTAGCCTAGTTCATATTGATGGCGGTAGCAAAAGGGTGACTAGGGAGGTCCACCAGTTGGCTAAATTGAGGGTTAGGTTGGAAGAGGTTGACTATGGTGGTATTGTGGTTGTTGGTGGTTCAAAAACCTTCCTTGGTTGATGAGGTAGAAGCAAAGCAAGACCTTGATCCCTCCTTGTTATAATTGAAGGCTTCAGTGAGCATTAGCAAGGTGGAGGTTTTCTCTCAAGGGGGAGATGGTACCCTGAGGTACTAAGGTAGGTTGTGTGTGCCTATTTTTGAGGAAGAGGGTTCTTGATGGGGCTAATAGTAGCTAACATTCTAGCATTGGCTTGGTTCTTTTTGAGACTCCATATGGTAGACGTTGTACGTCCTCGGTTGGGTAGTTTGAAGTGGGAGAAATGGCTTTATTGGCTCTTGATCTAGTTATAGTGGCTATGGAGAAGGTGAGGTTGATTAGGGAAAGAATGAAACATCCCAAAGTCGTCAAAGGTCCTATGCTGGTGTGGGGAGTAGGGAATCTTGAACGTAAGGTTGGTGATTGTGTCTATTTGAAGGTTTCACTCATTGAAGGTGTGATTTGTTTGGAAAGAGAGGAAATTGAGTTTAAGGTTAGCGATTCCTTATAGAGTGTTAAGGAGGATTGGCAAGGCCGCATACGAATTTGAGTTGCCTATGGATATGGATATGGTTCGTCTGGTCCTTCATGCATCTAGGTTGAGGAGATGTGTTGGTGACTCAAGTGTAATAGGACTCTTTAGGGTTTTGTACGTTGAGGGGGATGAGTTACTTATGAGAAGGTTCAATGGAGAAGTTGGGTGGATTTAGTAAAGGTTGATTTGTAAGGGTGTAGTGTTTGTCAAGGCTCTTGGAAGAATCGTGAAGTCGAAAGTGTCTTTCGAGGAGCTGGAGCAGGCGTGGAGAAGTAATATCCGTTTCTCTTTCATTCTATTCAATCTTGTGATAACACATCAAGTCATTTTTATGATTCCAAGTCTTATGTTTCAGCCCCTACATCATTGCATTTATTCATGTTTATCTTGACAAGTTCATGATAATTTTAACACTTATGTTGAGATTTTTAAAATGGTTTCTAAGTGCATTATTGCATTCTTGTTGGGGCTAATTACTTCATGAATACTCTTCTTATATACGTCTCTTTGACATTCGGGGACGAATGCTCCCAAGGGGGAGATATTAAAATGACCCCAAAAAGTGCCCAAAAATGTGCCTCGAAAGTGCTCGAAAACATAATTTCCATATATCTCAAAATCCGTAAGTGATGTTGAAAATCCAATTTCATGTTCTTGTTCAGGGGAAAAATTGAATGGGAAATGGGTATAACCCCAATTTTAGAGCAACCGTATCAAAATTTGAATTTTCAAAGTGAGCGATTTCCAGTGTCCAGCCGAGCCCCAGGCGCGACGCTTCAGGGGCGCGGAGAGCCTCTTTTCTAATTACTTTTCTTATTTCAGTCCAAGGCTTTGGGGTCTTGGGCCTAACTCTTCCCATACGTGAAAATTACTATACTTAGCTATATTTCACTTTCATATCATACAAGACATTCCCTAATACTCTCTTAAACACTTAGACAAATATTTCAACCAATTCAAGTGTCCCAAACTCACTTCCGGATCTCAAGAAACTCATTCAAGCTTCACGCTCTCATTAAACTCTAAGTCAAGCTTATTTATGTCGCTTAAGATCATTGTGGGTCCCTTGCATCAATCCAAGTTCAAAAGAATTTTTGTTGGCTAAGTTTTGCACAAGTATCGGTAGAAGGGTCGACTTTAAAGGGGCATATCTCTTAGCACACAAAGAACTAGGTGGATCACGACCTACCAAATTAAATCTCTCTGAATTAGCTTTCCAATGCACTTGGTGTCACCTTACTTATAGTTCGGATGAAGAAGTTATGCCTATTTTCATAGAACTTGTATGTACAGGGGTATATACGGGTTTTTTGCCAAATTCCGTTTCATTAATGACATTTCGTAAACTTAGTTATTTCTATTGGTATTTAGGGGATTTCTATGCTATCTTAAAATTTCCTAAAGACCTAAACCTTACTCCTAAAGATCAAATTCACTCCTCCCAATTGGAATACACTCTCAAATTCTCTCAAGAGCCTCTATCAAAAGCCCAATATAAATTCAAGGAAACTCAAGAGCAAGCTTTGGATTACAAGAACCACTTCCAAACTTCATGTCTTTCACAAAGCAATTTCAAGAAATTCAAGGTCTAAGGTATGTGGGTTTCATTCATGGGTTCCTTTTACCCATGAAGCTCAATCTTCCTTTTTATGAAAATTGCATGGTTTCAAGTTGTATTTCTTATGGGTATCTATTATTATGAAATATGAGCATGAAATATGTTGGGGTTTTGTCAAATATTGTTAATGCATAAATATCTACTTTGAGCTTATCCTATGACGTGATCTTTGTCTATTGAAACTATACATGATTCAAACAATGAAATCTATTAACTATTATGAAGTTTGATATTATTTACAAGTTACCCATGATGGGGTTTTACCATAATGTTGGTGGGCTGATTTAGGTGATTTTAAGATGCATTGACTTCAGTATTTCATTATCTATACTCTTGCATGTTTCGAGCTATGAATCTATAAAACATTGTGGAATTCGATGTATATTGCTTGAGGGTGTTACCAAGTATTGATGGGTGCTTTTATATTGAATTTTCTTACATGATTTCACTCTTGAATTGCATGATTTTAAATAAGCACTACATACTAGCCAAGTGGTCGATACAATGTCTTTATTATGTATCTTGAGTTGTTGAAGGCCTAATGCATGGCATATGAGTTGAACGACCTTATGATCATGAAAGGAATGTATTTTGCTCTATAGTGTTATGAGTTGACCACTTTGAGGGAGGGTGTGATGTTCATTAACCTAATTGAGGGGCCGATACCTCATTACCTTAATTGAGGAGTTGATACCTCATTGACCTAATTGAGGGCTTGATACCTCACTAACCTAATATAGGGCTTGATACCTCATTAACTTAATTGAGTGGTTGATACCTCAATCACCTAGGATGGAAGGTGGTATATTCGATAACCAAGTTGAGGGGTTGGTATCTCATTCACCTAGGATGAGGGGTGGTAAACCCATTAGCCAAGTGATGATCTCTTTCTACACATGTAATATGTTCTATATAAGCATGTTTTTACTTCAAGCATAATTCGTACATGTCATATTGTTATTATGCTCTCCATTGCCTAAATTTATGCATTTCGATTATGTTGCCTATCTCTTGTTGCATTGCATCCCACATACTTGGTACATTCAAACGTACTAATGCATACTATATGCCTACATGATGTTACCATGTAGGAACCGGAGCTCCATTTGGTCATCCTCCTCCTCCATGTGGCTAGTTGTTCCTATTGAAGCTAGTTGATAAGTCCTCCATTCTGAGTATAATGTCTATGTTCTTATGCTATGTATTAAAGACTCTCTTACTTTATGGTATACTTTAACTATGAGGGTGAGCCCAGTTGCTTGTCTTGGCCCGCTAAGTTCTACGTTGGAGGTGTTGCTGGATAAGTTATGTATTATGCTTGAACTTTGACTCACTTATGTCATTCAAATGTTTAACGTTATCTCTTAGTCCCAATTTCCCTTGTTTATGTTTCTTATGTTGTTCTATTTTGCTTCCGTGACCAAGGATGTGCGTATGGTATGCTAAGAGGCTTGTTTGGGGTTCCTTCGGGTTCCCCATTCGCCGTGTCACGTCTAGGCCCTATTTTGGGTTGTGAAACTAGTATAAATAGTTAATGTTAGGGTTTTCTCTAGAAGACCTTGAACATTTTTTCAGATTCCAACACTCTGAATATTCTCTCTTGAATATTTCTAGGGTTTAGTATAGATTTCATTTTTTAATTTGAAGATCCATTTTGGGGGATTGAAAATCACATTGTGCTAATCTTCCATTAATTTAATCTTGTGATTTTCAACTAAAAGGTGTTTTTGTTCTTCATTATTTTGGGTAATCTCTCAAATATATCTCTCATATTCATTGTTGTTGATTTTTCCTCAGCCATGAGTAGTTAAGCACCCATAACTTGTGGTTATGGGAACCATGAGTAGTTGACTTGAAATAACCTAGACTTTATGCATTTCATTGATGGGGATTTTGCATGTATTATTTATTTCCCTTTGCTTTGATTGTTTTTTGGTGGTGGCTAACACCAAACCCTACCTATTATAACGATCCCCACCAAGGTAGTGACGAATAGGAAAAGGAAAGTAGATGACAGGATTCAATTGATGTGTTCTCGTCTAATCAACCAAACTGGACCAAGGGGAGGTTGACTGGGACAATGAGTAATGGCTATTTGGCACACCATGGTAGCTAACTAAGCGCCATGGTGATATTTAACCTCACCTTCACAAGAGGGCTGGAAGAACCTAAGTTACCATCTTGCATGCAAACTCCTAATTAGAGTTATGTTGTCTAGGGTAATTGAGTCAACGAATCATGGGGAATGCAATTCCCATGTTGTCCCTCAATTTGATTGTCTTCTTGCATAAATTGTGTAGTGTTTATTTTTGTTCTTCATTTTAAATCACAACCCCCCCCCCCCATTTTAGAGATTATAGTGATCAATTCTTGAAATGATTGTTAGTGGATCAACTTAGTCAAGCCTCGTATTCCCTGTGGAATCGACCCTAACCTTTGGATAAGTTTATACTTGACTACAACCGCTTTACTCTTGGAGCTTGAACATTAACGGGTAAGTATGACTCACTCTATAGGGGCATTTCGGAACTTAGAATCTTCCACATTTTCCACATCAAACATACATATATAACAAAATTACCATAATTAAAATCCATAATAGTAATTTCCAATAGATTACCATGATCATAAAGTTTCCAATACAACATATAACATACAGATCCGACGAGAGCCTACAAGATGTCCAACAATGCCTCTAGTCATAAGATAGGACGGGGGCCAAGACATGTTCTGGGTTCACCCTCAAAGCAAATAATATAAATGGAAGTAACATAGGTAGAGGAAAGGTGGCTTGTCCTTGGAAGATAGGACTCACCACAACAAATGTCTCAATTCCGATATAGCGTCAAATGATGGATCAAAATAATCTCCGGTCCCTACATGGTGAGATCATGTAGAAAAAAGTATGGTTAGTACATCTGAATGTACTAAGTATGCGGGGTGCGATGCATGTAACTTATCAAAACTTGCATATAATGTTAGATGCCAAGGGCACAATGTAGAAAGAGATTTGTAGCAACGAATATAATATAACAAGATGCTATGAAATTCATGATGCATGAAAGGCAAATGATGCTCATATATATAGTAGGGATATAACCTCAACCGACATGAGTCAAACTAAGAGAGCTATTACTTGGAATCCCGATGAAATCCCCTCAACGGTACAGAGACGGTCTATTTGCCAAAGGTAAACCATACTTCACCTCACAGGAACTAATCCCATTTAGTATGAAGTAACCTTCCCTATAGGAGCATATCCCATTTTGCATATGATTTCAACATATAGCATATCATGTCACATTATACTTCACCTTATGGGAACCTATCTCATTTCGTATGAAGCAACCTTCCTTACGGGAACATATCCCATTTCGAATAGAATTTCACATAACTTATATTAGGCACATAGTTCTAGGAAAGAGAGCACCCTCTCAATCCATCGGTGCTAAATTGTCATCCAACAAGAATACTTATAGTATATATATACATGCTTTCAAAGCGAAGTAAGTCTCATCAAAACATTTCAATGAATTCTTACGGCTAAAGGCCAAACATTATACACAATGATTCATATTTAGGCTCAAATGCCAAATCGTAACTCATAGTCATAATGCTCATACATAGTAATAGCTCATTCATATACAAAATGGTACAAGCATCCAAAATTCTCCAACATCCAAAATCATATACATTTATGTGATTAAACTCTTATCATAATATCTTATCAAAATCATATCATAGAATATAATTGGGTTTAACCCACTTCATAATTCCCATAGATAAACCAATGTCATGAATGCAAGTGCCATGAATGATGTGACGAAAACAAGGATAATCAAGACTCAATCTAAAATCAACAATATAATATGAAATTCAAGTGAAAACATAATTAAATCCACATTTAGAATCATAATAAAATCACCCATGTATAAACAAGTTTTAAAAAGGGATATGCATATTCATAATTTCATAAACTCAATATAAATCATCATATTAGGGCTTAAAGTAACTTAAAATCATCAAATATGTACAACCCCTACATCAATTTAATTTAATAAATCCAAAGATTGAAAACACATATTCAAAGAGAGCTTAAATTCATGAAATTTGATTAAAAAGATTTGGGTCTCCTTGATTGGATGTAATAAAGGATCAAACCCACATACCTTAGCTAATGAAGGAATTCTAAGAGGAAATTTGAAGAGGAATGAGTGTTCCCTTGATTCCCAAGCTAAAATCCCCATTAGAGTTCTTGAGATAAACTTGAGTGAATTTAATTTTTGAAACTACTGGTCAGTCTTGAATGAAGGTTTTGAATTAGTGTAGGAGATTTAGGAATGTAAGGGGGGCTTAAAGGTCTTCAAAAGCTTTGGGGATGGGTCAAAATATCAAAAATACCACAACAAAATTGCCCCCTTAATTTTTCCCATAACATCTCACGAGCAGCTTCACGGGTCGCGAAGATCTTCAAGGGTCATGAAGACCCCAGTCTAGCCTAGAAAGATTTTACGAAAAAGGTCATAACTTCTTCATCCGAATACAAAATGAGGTAAAACAAAGGGCATTGGAAAGATAATTCAAAGAGCTTTAATTTGATAGGTTGTGGGACGCCAGTTCATTTTGTGGTAAGAGATATTCCAATTTAAAGTTGATCTTTCTATCGGTACTTGTGAAAAACTTAGTCAACTGAATTCCTTTGAAATTAGCTTGATGTAGGAGACCTATGATGGCCTTAAACAATATAAATAAGCTTGAATTGAAGGCTTGAAGGTGAACCTAGCTTGAGCTTGAAGAACCCATACTTAGAAAAGTTTTACAAAATCTACTCCACAGAGGGCCATACTGCCGGTATGAAGTCACACGAGTTGTGTCACCAACCGTGTGACTACACTTAGGCCACAAAAAGTCATTCCAAGCTTAAGGTCCTCCATACGGTCCTCCACACGGTCCGTGAAGTGTCACACGGCCTGTGTGGGGTCTAAATGTGATGTGCCTTAGCTTGAAACTCCACACCAAGGCCACACTCCCAAATACTAAGGCCAAGTGTCATTCCACTAGAGGCCACATGGTCTGTGTGACATCACACAGGCCATGTAGTTTCCCTTGAGACGATATTTGGTCCAAATTTTGTCCAAAAATGTATTCCTCAAGTTCTTATGAAGTCATATAATATCCGGATCATTACACTACTGCATGTCTGCTATCATAATTACCTAAATTTGCATCATAAAATGATGCAATGCCAAAGACGTCAGTACGTGGAATGTACAGTATGTAAGATGGCCAAAAAGTACTAAGAATAAGATACTCAACTTTAGATCTGTACTCTGAGATAACTCTGTTAATAAAAGTATGTTATGCAAGTACAACATACGTTTTAAATGTGTTTAAAAGTACATCTCAATATAAAAGAGATACTTTAATGAATTAATGAACAAAACTAGCATATAAAAATATGATACTCAAATGCTTAGCTCTGCAAATAGCTCAACTAAATTAAATATAAAAAGAAATACTTTAATAAAGAAATATTAAATTTTAGTGTGTAAAATAATAAACTTTACTTCTTGGGGAGTTACTCTAACGGACAACCATCACTATGAGACTCGTGATGATACAGTGTCTTGCCTACGTTGCCAGAGCCATCCCATACTTTGCAAGGGTAAGGGACGAAAACTAGGGAAGTGGATCCATCCCGAAATTGGGTCATCACAGTGGCAATGAGGAGTGTACTTCTGGTACAATCCTATCCTATGCTGGCTACGTAGTTTATGAGTTCAAGTTATTATTACTCTCACTCATATCGGTGTTCAATACTAATACTAAAATAACTTTTATAATGCTCATAACCTCAAGAGTAAAAATTACTCAAAATGTCTTTCTAATCTTTTGGGACTTAGCCTAAATTTATCTTTTCTCAACTTTTCTCACTTTGTCTCTTTTTCTTGACTGAAAATTGAATCAATGCAAGGTGTCCGAAACACATCTTTTATTTCTCAACTATCTTGTAATTACAAAAGCTTTAAATACTTCTTGAACTCAACTCAATACTGTGGAAATAATAATTTTTCATGAAATATCTAGGGTTCTTACAAATGCAATAATAACTACAAAATCTTGTCTCAATAGCTTCATTCAGTAGCGAAATCGATAAAGGCCATGATTATTATCATGAAAATACATGAACAAGTATTTAAATGAAATTAACTAATAATAGAGAAAACTTGATCTCAACTCATAAACATAATCTTAGGTAGAGATTTGTAGTTAAAGATACTTAAACAAACATAGGATAATTTTTAAAGGGCCTTACATACTTACGGAATCAGTTTCTTAAGAAGTTTGAAGAAGGTGCTTGGAAACCCTAGCTCTCTTGAAAGTACATTATAGGTTTGGAGAATGTTTTGAGCGTTAATGAGTTGAAAAATCATGTTTCAGGGGTTAAAATAGGTGAAAATTGACAAGTTTAGGCTTAATGACTGAGAAAAGATGAAAATACCCCTCTTTAAAATCACTGATCGGGTCGTCTATGAGACCATCTACAGCCCGTACAAGTTTTTACAGCCCATAGGGACCCTTCTGTAAACTTTTGGGCGAATTTTGGGTCTCTAGATCACTTTCACGAGTCCATTCTATGGCAGGTAGAGAGTTATACGACCCGTAGATTGGTTTGTAAAGTCTGGGACAAAAAATTAGATTTCAGGAGTTTTTTCCACGAGTTAGTAGACGGATCATACTTTAATCATGGCCCGTAAAGTGGTTTCGTAGTCCATCTCTACTTTGGCAGTCTTTAGTGAAATGACCATAACTTTTGACTCTGAACTCCAAATAAGGTGAAATCATGAAAAGCTCATTTAAAGGGCTTTCATTTGATAGATCATGGGACATCTAATTATTTGTGTTCTAAGAGTTATGGTCATTTAAAGTTGACCCTGCATAATCCAAAGTGAAAAACTTAACTGATAAGGAGGTTTTGAACTTGACTAAGTATTAGAGGTCTCTTATGAACCTAATCCTCTTCTAATACACTTCACACATACGGAGATGAGCCTTAAAATATAAAGGGAAAATAAGGCAGCATTAGGTTCAAGCTTATATACTTATGATGAAAATTATCGGATCATATGAATAGAGTTGTGGGGTGCTACATAAATCATGACTTTCTCATATAAAATTTTAAGGTATATTAGCCTATCAAGTATCAAGTATCAAGTATGCTATTATAGCACTAAGAAAAAGGAAAATAAGTTGTCACGACCCAAGCCTAGGGCCTAGACATGACACGGCGAATGGGGAACCTGAAGGGACCCCAAACAAGCCTCTTAGCATATCATTATACATCCTTGGTAGAGGAAGAAATAAAACAACAATGGAGAATAGAAATAAGGGTAAAAAGGGTCTAAGCAAAAAACTTTCATATCATAAAACATCAAAGAGCCAAAAAGATGCAAGCTCAAGCATAATTATATAACTTGTCCAATAATACCTCTAAATATAAAACTTAGGGGGGGGGGGCCAAGACAAGCAACCGCACTTACCTTCATAGTCAAACATGCAATAAAGGAAAGAGAGACTTTATACATAGCATTAGATCAAAGACATTATCCCCGAAATTGAGGACTTAATAACTTTCTTTTAGAAATAGCACTAGCCACGGGGAGGATGATGATGATCGTGAGGAGCTCTGGTTCCTACATGGTAATATCATGTAGGCATAGAGTATGCGTTAGTACTTTTGAGTATATTAAGTATGTAGGATGCAAAGCAACAAGGGATAGGAAACATAGCCAAAATGCAATATCATAAGCAATGAATAACATAATAACAATATGACATGTATGAATAATACTTAAAGTAAAACATGCTTATATAGGACATATTACATGTGAAGAAAGATACCATCATCATAGAACAAGAAACTTAGTACTTGGAATCCAAGGTAGAACCTTAGAAGTAATTGATGAACCAACCCCTCAATTGGTTGATGGACATGACCACCCTCCATCGGAAGTGATTGAGGTATCAACCCCTCAATTGGTTGATGTCTTACCACCCTCATCCAAGGCAATTGAGGTATCAACATCTCAATTGGTTTATGGACATGACCACCCTCCACCGAAAGTGATTGAGGTATCAACCTCTCAATTGATTTATGGCATACCACCCCAATCTGAAGTGATTGAGGTATCACACCCTCAATTGGTTATGGTAAACTCATAACACTATAGATAGATATCATGAAATCAACACATAAATACTATCCTTTCATCATCATAAAGTTACTTAGCTCATAGGTCATGCAATAGATCATCAATGGCTCAATAGTTCAAACTGGACATTTTATCAAACATTTAGATGGTGTATAATGCTAGTATAGGATCATTCAATTCAAGAGTGAAATCATCCAAGAATATTCAACATAAAACCACCCATCAAATCTTGGTAATACCCACTTGGATGATACATCAAGACTCTCTATCAAATCTCAAAATAGATCATAAATTCATAACTCAAAATATGCTTAGACAACCACACTTTTATGAAACTCCAACATAGTTCATAGTTTAAATTCATAATAAGACCCAAAAGTAAATCAACTTAGAATAATGCATTTTATGTAAAAAGAAATATTGGGCACCATGGGTAAAAGAACCCAATGGTTGAAACCCACATACCTTAGACCTTGAATCTCTTTAAATTGAGTTAGGAAAGAATGAAAGCTTGTAATGGAGTCTTGAAATGCAAACTTGTTCTTAAGTACCCTTGAATTTGTATTGAAGTATTGGTAGACGCTTTTGAGAGGATTTGAGAGTGTAACAAGTTGGGAGTAATGACTATGATCCTTTGGAATAGGGTTTAAGTCTTTTGGGGGTTAAAATAGCATTGGAAGTCTAAAAGGTTCATTAGAATGAATTAAATTCATGAAAACGCTATTAGTGAATAGATACACGGGTTATGTGGCACTCCAGTGGTCATATGGAATGCCCATGAGATGGGACTTCGTCAAATATTGGAATTCGGGAACACTTAGAGAAATAACCTTCATCTTCACTTTGACAGGCCACTTTCACGGGTCGTGTGGTGTTACATGGTCTGTATAGTGGCCCATTGAACCACACATAGATAATAATGTTGCCATGCCAGCCCACGCCCCAAGGCCACGAGCCGTCTGACCTACCACGATTCGTCAAAGGTGCCCGTGGCACCATACTTGGCTAAAACTTCTCTTACGCCCACTCTTCCTCACTTGCACACACTCCACGACCAACCACATGGTAAGTGGCAAGCCATACGACCTGTGCCACTGGACATGTCACATGTCTTAGGCCAAAAATGGTATTTTCCAGCTCAAGACAGCCCAAACGGCCCATCCAAAGCTCCACTGCCCGTCAAGCTGCCCGTGTGGTTTCATTGCACGGGAGGGTCTTACGAAAACGATCATAACTCCTTATCCGAACTCAAAATGAGGTGAAACCAAGTGTGTTGAAAACCTAAATCAAATGGCTTTAATTGAACTCATCTAACTACTAGAAGTCTCCCATGACCCTAATATATTCCCCACCTACACAAATAAAGCTTGAAACATGGATACATAAGAGCATGGAGTTACGGGGTGTCACACAAGTAAAATTTTATAGTCTTGTAATTCTTACACGTTCTCAAGTGAAAAAGAAAAGCTTGTGACTTGAAAATTTTTTATTAGATAAGAATTAACAGTGAAATGATTTACTCATATAAAAGGATTAAATAATGATCCTATACAAATAATTTTACAAAATAAGGTTCCAACAGAATATAAAGTTCATTACATAGATATGAAATTGGGTTGAATACCTCTTGGTCAAGATAATAGGCACAATATTTTGAATGAAAAACTTCATGACACCTTGATGAAAATTGAGTAATTCTTTTCACTAATATTAATTTAATTCTTATTTTTTATTAAGATTTTATCAAAAATACGAATATTTGAAGTCTCAAATATAGTTCGACTCACATTTTCGATGGAAAGTGTGCCACAACACATGTTTGTCAAATTTAATATTTCTTCCTCTAAAGCCATCGATCAATGGTGTGGGGTTCATATCTCTCTTTGGTATTTCATCAAAAATATTGAGAAATTCATTTAATTTATCCATCCAGGTTTAATGAAAAGTGGAGGAGATATATGTGTTGGAATGTTTATAGATAGTGGTCTATACCTTTCATAACCTCCATGGATGTGGTTTGTAACTTCCATGGAAGTTGCAACTACCACTACATCCACTACCCATGGAAGTTAC
>JAPFFP010027029.1:0-15980 GCA_026153255.1 Solanum medicagineum | reverse complement strand
AATCACATAAGAAAACAACACACGGGCAGCAAGCGGGTATTTATAAACCCGAGCGTATTCCTTCAACCTTTCCACCCCTAATCGCATTTTTCTAATACATATTTTCATGTACACATCATGTAAAGACTAGTTTAGTGCCAGAACAACCTTACAACAGCCCATAAAGCACAACGCATAACAATTCTACACAACCTAAAAATGGACAATATAACGTTACCTTCCTTCGCTATATTTCGACGTCGACAATTCCAAACCTATTCCAACTCTAACCAAACTATTCTAGAAATATTTAAACATACAAACAGCCTTGAAACAGTCTCAGAATAGTAACAAATCAGTCATTAAGGATGTGAGATAATAGCCTTCTATCCGACAGCCCACAAGTTCATACTAAGCACACAATTGCGATATCATATAAGGACTCAATTTTGTGGACGGTAAAAGTGGTTAATCAGCCTTGTTACATTACTGTAGACCAACCTTTGTTAAATACATAAGTATTACCTCATAAAAATTCTAATTAACAAGAGAAAAACCTCTTAATTAACAAGAAAAGTTCACAAGAATCCTTAGCATACAAGTTGTCCAGAATTTTCAGCATATGTGTGATTAACTTGTTTCTTTGGTTTTGATAAACAAACTATACTAAATACACAACTATGATTACTTACCTTTGCCTTTAAGGTTCAGGTCTCCTTCAAGAACCCTAAAAGAGTCATTTTTCTGCTTTACAAAGTAAAGAAAAGTTGAGAGAAAACTTTGGAGAGCAATCTGATTTTTGTGTGTTCTAATTGGGAAATGAATTGTGGGAGCTGTTTTAACCCTTTAGAAAGGGGTCTTTGGCCGACATTCCCTAGCACTTTTGACCACATATTAGTACACATTAATAGGCTGGTGATGCAGCAGCTTAGCCCTCACAATTGGGCCTAATTGGGTTCCAAAGTTGATGGGCTTGGGCTGCCTATTTTCCAACTTTCCCTTCACTTAGTTTGGGCCCAAATTGTTAAGTGTCTTATGATGTCTTTGGGCCCTTTTTAACATCTTTCTTGGGCTGAGAATATAGTACATGTGTGATGCTAAAACATGGGCCAAATTTACACCCTTAACACAGACTTTATTCATAATCGAATTTGGACTAATTCGACGTCAATCCTCGTCTCCGTTTAGCTAGTAAATTTGAGTTGAGCAAGTAGGTGACTAACCTGCTAGCTTACTAAGTCCTACAAGCACCTCAATCTCTTACTTTATTTAAGGCCGTAATCTCCTCATTTTGACACAAAACATATATACACTCGACCCTCTTAAGCGTTAGACGCACATATAGCCCATTAACACGAGATTCAAGCACTTTTAAAAATTAGCACTAATTTGACTGAACCATGTCATGTTTCATTTGCATTGTACTAGTACTGTAAGAAGTGGGGTGTTACAATATGGAGACTTTCCAAATATCGATTCACTAATAAATAATTCAAGTATTAATTAACTCAATTCCCCCAAAAGAAGGGGTTGTAACGATTGATAAGAAATTAAACTAAACTAACTACAAAAAGAGACAAGCAATAATGGAGAGCAACTTGGGAATTGTGTTCTCCATGATTCACCAACTCAATATCCCGGATAAGCCAATTCATGACTAGAGTATAGCATGAAGTACGATAATTTAAGTTCACCAAGCCCTTTGGTCAAAGGTGAGAGACGAATTTCACTATGAAAATTGGCCCATCTCCATAGTGTGTAATATTAACCATTACCCATAGTCCCAGTCAACCTCCCCGTTGTCTAATTCGATTGATTAGACGAGAACACATCATCGTATCTTGTTAACCGATCTATTTTCCTATTCATTACCACCTGGATGGGTAAGGTAACACTAGGCAAGTTCTAATGTTGGCCACCACTAGAAAACATGCAAAACAAAGAAAATTAATTAGTACATGTAAATACCCATTCCAAGAATTGCAAATTATCCGAGTTTATTTGGTTGGATATTCATGGTTCTCACAATCTTGCAAATTATCCGAGTTTATTTGGTTGGATATTCATGGTTCTCACAATCCCAAATTATGGGTTTAACTACTCATGCTATGGGTAGATGATTAAACTATGAATTGAGAAAACATAATTAATCACTTATCCAAATGGATTGACGAACAAGAAAACACAAATTGTATTGATAATCACAAGATTGAAAGATATAATGAATCCACAAGTGTATTCTCCTCTCTAATCTTTAGTCTCCAAGTATAAAACCCCAAAAACTACACTAATGAAGTTCTATCTACTGTGTTATGTGAATAATAACCTAAAAATTACTATTTATAGTATTTACAAATAAGTCTTAAAAGATTCGAAAAACTGGTCGGTAAGTTTCAACGACAGGCCTTTACAACTCGTAACTGGATTTACGAGTCATAATCGGGGTCTCCTGTCCAACTCTTGAGATCTTGGACTTCACTCTACGGATCCACTTTTGAGTCATAGATTGATTTACAACTCGTATTTCCCTCTCGTAGACTTTACCTACAACATCTGGTCCTTCACTAGCTTTCATTAGAATTTTCCATGAAACCACTCAATACGAGTCGTAGAGTGATTTATGACTCGTGAAGAGGTCTCGTCTGAACTTTAAATCTTCAAACTTCACTGGAAATCTCCATGAAACCCACTCTACAACTTGTAGAAGGCTCTACGACTTGTAAAGAGTCTCATAAACACTCAAAAACTAGAAAAGTCTGCAATTTGCCCCAAAAATCATGTAAACCTGCTTTCCTACAAAATAAATGCCAAAAACACATAAAAACCATAAATATCGTATTGAGAATACATAAAATCCTACGTTTTAAGCATCAAATATGTTGTATTTTGACAGCACATCACTTTTCACACTCAATGGACTGTAAAGCAATAGAGATCTCTTGGTCGATAACATCTCTGCATAAATGAATATGTCATTGATGGGAGAGAAAAGGGCTATGCTTCATCACTACTCTGTTAACTATAGGTGAAGTGGAGGAAGATGAACTTATTAGAGATTTATAGAAGTATATAATCTCATCTTTAATCTCATTGGGATCAGTAAGCTTCCCGCTTGAGAGTAAGTGAATTTCTCCAAAATGTTTTCTTTTGGCTGCTCTCTTTGATCATAGCAGAGAAGTACATAGTATTTGCATCACCTACCTTGATCCATTTTGCTCTTCATTTCTATCTAGGTGCACTCTCTTCAATTAGTGACCATTCTTCAAGATTCTGAATAACTATCTTCTCCAATTTATATATATCATCTGAATTGTGGACAGTAAGAAGTTGTTGAATGATTGCAAATCTTGTCTGGACTTTACTATTTTTAGGTTGATATATTTGAACTCTTCTCTATTCAGGTTTGTCTGCAACATTAAGGCTTTGATTTTGAGCCAAATATTTTTTATTCCATAGTGAGTTAACCCCTTAGACTAAACATGTTGTACAATATCCATAAAACTACTGTGGTCTGTCTATATGTTGAAGAATCTAAAAAGGACTCTTCTTGGGATAGATAGTATTTAGACTAAGTAGTTTTGGAGCATAGTCTGAGATATGAGGAATATCATATTCAAGAATAACATATCCCCATAAAAACATCCAATCGTGATTACAAAAAGCTCTATCATAGAATATTTGTGAGAGATGTTAAAAACAACTAACTGTTACTTAAAATTATTAGAGATGTTAATATATTTTTAATATTCAGTTTGAGTCATCCGCTTCTCGCCTGTATTTGTCATGCTTTTTTCAAGTTTTGTTTTCTCAACATATTTTTGGAATGAAACTTTTGAAAAAGTTAAATATGATAAATAATGATTCGTCACAAATTATTTATTGTACTGGAACTGAAATTAATGTGTCCCTGATGAGATAAATTTTTTGAGTCAAATTACTCGATAATAACTGTCAATATGCTTTTTGATGAAAAAAGTTTGTAGATTCAAAAAGTTCTACAATTTATTTAAGTGCATAGGATATTAATTTGAGACGAAAAGTACAATTTTCATAGAGATTAAATAATTCGTAATAAATTTTTTATCGTAGCTAAATAATTTTATAGGTAAATAGAGACAAAAGAATGAGTGTCACTACTTTGTGTATAGTATTAGTGACAAAAAGTAACATCGCAAATGCTATACAATTAGCTACGAAAGTAGTATTATGTTTCTAACATAGTTACATAATTTTAGTGACGAAATATTTCGTATCTAAACTTAAACGAATCAGAGACAAATGATGATTTTCACAAAATGTCAATAAAATTAGTGAAGAAACTGATTGTCACCAATATCATCAAATTCGCTGCTAATATGTCTAATAATTGCGCCATTTTACTTTTTTTGGTGGTAAGAAGAACATTTTCGACCAAATTATCGTTAAAAACATGTGAGTCATACATTTGAGGATTGTCACAAATTATCAATAAAATTAGTGACGAAGTTGATTGCCACCAATTTCCTCAAATTTATGGCTAAAATTACATAATAATTGGTGCTAACTCATTTTTTTGGTGGGAAAGCTTCTTAGACAAAACATTTCCTATGAAATTTATTTTTTTCACTAAAAATATGTGAACATTTTCTGTATATTTGAGGATGAAATCAAATTTGTCATAAAATATGCATATTAGGTGACGAACTTTTGACTGTAGCTAAACAATTCATGGCTAACATCACATTTGTTGTAGTGATTACAAAAGAATAAAATAGTAATTTTCACAAATAAGGCAAAAAATGACTAACCAGGTCATTACATCATTCACCACTAAAAATAATGTTCGTCCTCGAACATAAGAAAAAGGAAGTACCTAAAGCCTCAAAAAGGCTGGGATATTTGTCCTGCATGTCAGACTCCAACTCCCAAGTGGCCTTATCAACAGGACGATGTCGCCACTGAACCTTCACAGAAGGTATATCTTTGGATCTCATCAACAAAAGGTGCCACCACTGAACCTTCACAAAAGGTATATCTTTCGATCTCAATCTCTGGACCTGCCTATCCAAAATATTTATTGGCTCCTCTTCGAAGGACAAATCTAGACCCAAGTCAACAGAGTCATGAGATATCACATGGGACTCGTCTGGAATGTACCGGTGGAGCATAGACATGAAAAATAGGATGAACAGAAGATAGTCTTGGTGGTAAAACCAACTCATAGGCTACCTCACCAACTCTCCTCAAAATCTCAAATGGGATAATGAATCTATGACTAAGATTTCCCCTCTTCCCAAATCTCATCACACTCTTCATGGATGAAACTTTTAGCCAAATATTGTCACCAACAAAGAACTGAAGAGGCTTAATCCTCTTATCAACATAACTCTTCTGGTGACTCATGGATGTCAGAAGTCTACTTTGAATCAGTCGGACCAGTTCCATGACATCTTGAAGCAAATCTACACCCAACACCTCAACTGAACAAGAATCAAACCATCCGATCGGTGATCTACATCTTTGGCCATACAAGTCCTCAAATGGTGCCATCTGGATGCTGGAATGGTAACTGTTGCTATATGCAAACTTTGCTAATGGTAAGTGCTGGTCCTATCAGGCCCAAAGTCAATAACACAAGCCCTAAGCTTGTCCTCCAACGCCAGAATGGTGTGCTTGACTGACCATCAATGAGAGAGTTAAAAGCTGAACTCAAATCTACTCTACTACCCAAACCATGCGGTAGAGCCTGCCAAAAGTGAGAAGTGAACATAGACCCTCCATTCGATATTATAGACCAGTCTATGCAATCTGATAATTTCCTAGATATATAACTTATCCAACTGCTCTGTGCTGTAGCTAGTCTTCATCGGTAAAAAGTGTGCCAACTTGGTCAATCGATCAACAACCACCCAAACTAAGTCGAACTTGCCCATTGCCATGTGAAAATCTGTAACAAAATCCATTTCACTAGGATTTTGATGTTCATACTTCACCTGTTGACAATTCATACACTTGGCCATGAACTCAGCTACATATTTCCTCATGTCATACCACAATAATGCAATTTTAAGTCATGTACACCTTAGCGACACTCAAATGAATGGAATACCTAGCACAATGGGCCTCTTTTGATACCAATCTCATCCAATCCCCAACTTTAGGCACACAAAATCCACCATTAACCCTCAAAACACCATTAGAATCAATAATAGCCACCTTGGCTTCACCTTACAATACTTTGTCACAAATCACACATAATATGTGGTCATCAAACTGATGAGCACATATCTAATCAAAACAAAGAAGATCTAGCCTCAACAAAGGTCAAAATACTCGGAGGAGGAGAAATATCCTAATGAACTATCTGCCTAGGAAGCGTTTGAACCTCCATAACTAAGGGCCTCTCCTCATTCCTCAAGAATGCCAAACTTCCCATATAAGTGGCCTTCTGGCTCAAAGCATCTGCCACCACATTGGCATTCCCAGGGTGATATAAAATGGAGATATCATAGTCCTCAAGCAACTCCAACCACCTATGTTGTGTCATGTTCAGGTTAGGCTGAAAAAAGATATATTTGAGACTTTGGTGATCGGTAAAGATCTCACAATGCATCCGATAAAGATAATGTTGCCACAGCTTTAACACGAACACAACTACAACAAACTCCAAGTCATGGGTAGGGTAGTTTCTCTCATGCACTTTGAGCTATCTAGAAGCATATGTTATCACCCTTCCCTTTGTATCAACACACCACCCAAAACCACACCAAAAGCATCACAATATACCACAAATAGAACACCCTCCTCGGGTAAGGCAAGAATGGGTGCTGAAGTCAGCAAATTCTTGAGCTTTTGGAAGCTCAACCCATAATCATCCGACCATCGAAATGCCATACCCTTCTGAGTCAATCTAGTCATCGAGGCTGCTATAGGTGAGAAACCTTGAACAAAATGCTACTAATACCCTGCTAAACTAAGGAAACTCCAGATCTCATCATGAAAGTAGGACTAGCCTACTCATGAATAGTGGCTACCTTGACTGGATCGACCATAATACCCTTTTTTTGACACAACATGGCCAAGAAATGCAATAAACACAAGCCATAAGTTGCACTTTGAGAACTTTGCGTACAAGTTCTATTCCCTCAATCTCTTGAGTACTGTCCTCAAGTGTTGACCATGATCTGCCTCACTCTTTGAATAAACCAAGATATCATCTATGAATATAATCATGAAGATGTATAAATAGGGCTTGAACACTCAGTTCATCAATCCCATAAAAGTAGCTGGGACATTAGTCAACCTGAATCACATAACCCAAAAACTCATAATGCTCATAACGGGACTTGAAAGCAATCTTTAGGATGTCAGACTTTCGAACTCTCAACTGATGATAATTGGACCTCAAGTTAATCTTGGAGAATACCGAGGCACCTTGCAACTGGTTAAAAACATTATTAATTGAGGCAATTGATATTTGTTGTTGATGGTCACTTTGTTATGTTAACGATAGTCGAGATACATACACATAGTGCCCAACCTTCTTCTTCACGAATAATACAGAAGCACCCCAGAGATATACACTTAGATGAATAAAGCCTTTCTTCAACAAGTCTTCCAATTATTTTTTCAACTTCTTCAATTCAGTTGGGGCTATCTGATAAGGAGCAATAGATATGGGCTTATTGCTCGGCTCCATATCAATAACAAGGTCAATGTTATGATTCGACGCAACACTAGGTAAATCAATCCGAAATACATCCATAAACTCTCTGGAAACCTTGGTAGTTTCTAATGATGGGGACTCTTAAGAAATAGCCTGAACATGAGCTAAATATGCCAAAAACCCCTTACCCATCAGCCTAGAAGCATGCATATAAGAAATAACACCCTTAGAATAAGAACTAGGTCCTCCAGTCCATACCAACTGAAACGACCACAAAGAGTGCTCGAAAATAGGCCTCGAAAGTGCCCGAAATCATAATTACCATATATCTCAAAATTCGTGCATGATATCAAAAATTTGACTTCATATTCCTGATCTGGGCAAAATTGAGTGGGGAATGGGTCTAACCCCGATTTTAGAGCAAATGAATCATAATTTTAATTTTCCAAAAATTTGATTTCCAGAATCGATTCACCTTCATATCATACAAGACATTCCCCAATACTCTGTCAAACACTAAAAAAAATATTTCACTCTAAATTTCTGGTCCCAAAGCTCATCCGGATCTTAAGGATTTCACTCAAGCTTCAAGTCTCCATTTTCAACCTTCATCAAGAATTCTCCAAAGTCAAGGTATGTGAGTTTCAATCATTGGGTCCTTTCACCCATAGTGCCTAAGCTTTCATTTTACCTAAATCTCATGTTTCGAAGTTGATTTACGTATGGGTCTTATTTACTATGAATTTGACTATAAACTATATTGGGTGTTTTGTAAAAGTATGACTGTTTAAGAATGTTTTGAGCTATAAATCTTGGACGTGTATTGAGATTTGATGAAGGGTTTTGATGCATATTGCATGATTTTATTACCAAGTATTGGTGGGTAGTTTTATTTTGCATTTTCTTGCATGATTTCGCTCTTAAATTGCATGGTTTTACACTAGTATTACACACCCGTCAAGTGTTTGATAAAATGTTCGATTGTGGATTTTTTAGTAGTTGAAGGTCTAAAGCATGATTTATGATTTGTAAGACTTTATGACGATGAAAGGAATTTATATATGTGTCATTTTCCCTTATAGTGTTGTGAGTTGACCAAGCCTCGCTCGGGGGGTTGTAGGCCTGAGTAACCACTTTGAGGGGTTTATACCTCAATTGCCTTGCTAGAGGGATAGTAGGCCTGTGCTACCATGATTGGGGGGTATGTACCTCATAACCACATTGAGGGGTTTGTACCTCGGTTGCCTCACTCGGGAGATAGTAGGCCGTCCTACCAAGATTGGGGGTATGTACCCACCATGTTGAGGGGTTTGTACCTCAATAGCCTCTCCAAGGAGGTGGTAGGCCTTGAATATTCTATATTGATGGTCACTTCTTACACATGTATTATATTCTATGTAAGCATGATTTACTCTAAGCATCATCTATGCATGCCATATTGTTATATGCTTATTCATTGACTATGTTTATGTATTTCGATTACATTTGCTTACCTCTTGTTTGATTGCATCCTACATACTTAGTACATTCAAACATACTAACACATACTCTATGCTTACATGATATTACCATGTAGGTACGAGAGACTCGCTTGATCCTCCTCCTCCTCCACTGGCTAGTACGATCTTTCTCAAGCTAGTTGGTGAGTCCTCAACTCTAAGGATGATGTCTTTTTCTCTTATGTTTTGCTAAGACTCTCTTTCCTTTATTTGTATGCTTTGACTATGAGGGTGAGCACGGTTACTTGTCTTGGCCCCCACTAAGTTCTAAGTTTAGTGGTGTTGTTGGACAAGTTATGTAATGGTGAGATGAGCCTTGACTCTCTTTGACTCTTTAATGTCTTATGATATGGAAGAGTTCCCTTAGTCCCTTAGCTTTGCTTTATACTCTTGTTGTTATTTTATTGCTTCCGTGACCAATGATGTGTAATGATATAATATTAGGCTTTCTTAGGGTTCCTTCGAGTTCCCATGCACCGTGTCACGTCTAGGACCTAGGCTTGGTTAGTGACAAACATAGTATCAGAGCACTAGGTTGTTAATGGTCCTCGACAGCTAACACATTGCCTCGATTAGAGTCTTATTCATGGTTGCGTTATGCACCACAACTATGAGTAAGAAGCTATGAGACATTTTAGGAAATGTTTCCCTTCTTCTTACTCTTTTTTCTCATTGTCATGCTATAATAGTTAAGGTAAGGTTTCCCCCCTAATGATTGTTCTTTGCTATGCTAGATCATGCCTCACACAAGAGAAAGAAGAGCTCGCACACCCGAGGAACAACCTTCTCACGGTGAGCTCCGAGATGCCCTCACTTTGCTAGCTCAAGTTGTGGCTAACCAAGCCAATCAAACGGCCCAAGCCCCTTATGTTCCTACTCCGGCATGTCGGGTTAGGCACTTCATGAGGATGAATCGATTAGTGTTCAATGGGTCTAGGGTGGATAAGGACTCTCAAGAATTTATTGATGAGGCATACAAAGTATTGACTATCATGGGTGTGAGGTCGGAAGAGAAGGCGGAGTTGGCGGCTTACCAACTTAAGGTGGTGGTCAAATATGGTAAACATAATGGAAGGAGATGGGGAACAACAATGTGGTTCTATGGAGGAGTTTAAGGCGGCTTTCCTCCACCAGTTCTTTCCTCTTGAGCTTAAAGAGGCTAAAATGGTGGAGTTTATGAATTTAAAGCAAGGATCAATAAGTGTGAGGGAGTATGCCCTCAAGTTCAACCAACTCTCTAAATATGGTCCACACTTGGTTGCCGACCAAAGGTCTAGAATGAACAAGTTCGTGATGGGTGTATCTGAATTGGTGAGTCAGGAGTGCCGATCCGCTATGTTGATTAGTGAAATGGACTTGTCCCGCTTGATGACTTATGCCAAACAAATGGAGGAGTAAAAGTTGAGGAAGAGAAGGGGTCTTGAGGCCAAGAGGGCCCGTTTTGAGGGTAAGTTCCAAAGTCGCGAAGGTGGCGAGTTCATCAAGGCCAAGGGTCTTCTCAAGCTTCTAATAGGAGGTTTGCCAATGACATCCCTAGGGCCTAAGGTGATGGTGGTGTGGGTCCTAATGATATGTATCCGAGATGTGGTAGGGGTCATAGTGGCCCATGCTTGAGGAATACTAATGCTTGTTATGGTTGTGGGGAGGTGGGGCATAAGATGATGGATTGCCCTCAAAATTGCAACAAGTATATGTTTGTCCCCAAGGCTGGGGTGCTAATGTGGTTCCTTTGGGTAGAGGAGGCCAACATGGTAGTGCCCCAAGGCACAATTGGTTTTATGCCCGTCATGGAGGCAAGGGGTTGATGAGATTCCCGATGTCATCACTGGTATGTTAAAAGTCTTTGATTTTGATGTGTATGTATCGATAGACTCAGGTGCCACTCTTTCATTTGTTACTCTTCTTATTGCCAAAAGGTTTCATGTTACGCCCGAATTATTGTGTGAGTCTTATAAGGTGTCTACTCCTACTGGTGCATCTATTGTTGCTAGAAAGGTCTATAGAAATTGTCCGTTTGCATCTTGCATCAAATATTGCCTTGTGATCATGTTAAGTTGGATATGGGTGATTTTGATGTTATTCTTAAGATGATTTTCTGCATGCATATTATGGCTCTATTGATTGTAGAACCCGTAGGGTCACATTCCAATTCCCAAATGAACCCGTCCTTGAGTGGGAGAGTCATGATATGGTGGTCAAGGGTAGGTTTATCTCATGCATTAAAGCCCAAAAGTTGATCTAGAAGGGGTGTCTTTATCACCTTTTGAGGTTAGGGATATGGAGTCCAAAGTCCTTCCTACAGAGTCGGTTCCTATGTAAATGAGTTCCTTGATGTCTTTCCTAGTGACCTTTTTGGTGTTCCTCTCAAAAAGGAAATAGACTTTGGTATAGACCTCTTTCCGAATACTCAACCCATGTCTATTCCCCCTTACCATATAGCCCCGGCAGAGTTAAAGGAGTTGAAGGAGCAATTGAGGGATTTGTTGGAGAAGGGTTGTATTAGGCCTAGACAATCACCTTGGGGTGCACCAGTGTTATTTGTGAAGAAGAGGGATGGGTCACTTAGAAGGGGTATTGACTACCAACAACTTAATAGGGTTACCATCAAGAATAAGTACCCTCCCAAGGATTTATGATTTGTTTGACCAACATCAAGGGGCTATTCACTTCTCTATGATAGATCTTCAGTCTCGGTATCATCAAGTGAAGGTGAGGGAGTGTGACATTTCCAAGATGGCCTTTCGGACTAGGTATGGGCATTATATGTCTTTTGGGTTGAGCAATGAACCGACTATCTTTATGAATCTTATGAACAGGGTCTTTAAAACCTACCTTGATTTGTTTGTGGTGGTTTTCATTGATGATATTATGATCTATTTTCATAGTGAGGAGGAGCATGTGGCTCATTTGAAGGTAGTGCTACAAAGATAGAGGGAAGAGAAGTTGTATGCTAAATATGAGAAGTGTGAATTTTTGTTGAAAGAGGTTGCCTTTCTAGGTCATGTGGTGTCGGGGGATGGTATTAAAGTGGACCCTAAAAAGATGGATGTGATTAGAAATTGGCCTAGACCATTGACCCCAGAGGATGTTAGAAGCTTCTTGGGCTTAGCGGGTTACTGTCGGAGGTTTGTGAATGGGTTCTCTTCTATTTCTTCTAAAATGAATAAGTTGACTAAAAATTAAAAAAAAAAGGTTTGTGTGGACTGATGAGTGTGAAAAGAGTTTCCAAAACCTGAAGGATAAGCTTGTGTCCGCAATTGTTTGGGATGTGTTTTGATGCAAAATGGTAAGGTGATATCCTATGCTCTAGGCAACTCAAAGTGCATGAAAAAAATTATCCAACTCATGATCTAGAAATGGCCACCATGGTATTTGCTTTGAAAATTTGGCGTCATTATTTGTATGGGGTGCATATTGATATGTTCACCAATCATAAAGGTCTCCAATATGTGTTCACTCAAAAAGATCTCAACTTGCTACAACGAAGGTGGTTAGAGCTTCTTAAGGATTATGATATGAGAGTGCATTATCATCCAGGTAAGGCTAATGTTGTTGCAGATACTTTGAGTAGGGTGTCTATGGTAGTTTAGCTCATGTTGATTGAATTAACCCCAAAAAGTGCCCAAAATGTGCCTCGGAAGTGCCAAAATTGTAATTTCTATATATCTCAAAATTCATGCGTAATATAAAAAATATGACTCATATTCTTGTTAAAGGGGTCAAATTGAGTGGAAAATGGGTATAGCCCCTATTTAAAAGCAATCATATCAAAATTTGAAAATCACAAAACGCGATTTTTCCAATGAGCAGTTCGAGCCCAAGGCGTAACGTGCCAAGGGCATTCTATTATGTTAAATTTTGTCCAGTTTTCTATCTCAGTCCAAGGCTTTGGGTCTTGGGCCTAAGTGTTTCCATGTGTGCAAATGCCTATACTTAGCTTTATTTCACCCTCAAATCATTCAAGATATTCCCAAATACACTCCCAAACACGTATACAATATTTCATCTCCTAAATTCAAGTCTCAAAGCTCATCTGGAATCTAAGGTAATCATTAAAGCTTCAAGTCTCCATCTCTAGTCTTCATCAAGCTATTCTCCCAAGCTAAGGTATGTGGGTTTCTTTCATGGGTTCCATTCACCTATGATACCTAAGCTCCCTTTTACTTAAACTTGCATGATTTCAAGTTGATTTACTCATAGGTCTTATTTATTATGAATTTCACAGCACACTATGTTGGGGTTTCATGAAAGTATGGTTGTTTTAGCATATTTTGAGCTATGAATCTAAGATCTACTATGAGATTTGATGAAAGGAGTTGATGTATGTTGCTTGAGCATGTTACCAAGTATCTAATGATAGCATGATTTCACACTTGAATTGCATGGTTTTACACTAGCACTACATACCCGCCAAGTTTTTGATAAAATATCTGGTTGTGGGTTTCTTGAGGAATTAAAGGTGAAATGCATGTCTTATGATTTGAATGACTATAAAATGATAAAATGAATGTACATAAATGATATTATCTCTATAGTGTTGGGAATTGACCAAGCCTCACTCGGGGGGTTATAGGCCTGGGTAACCTTGTTGAGGGGTTTGTACCTTGATCGTCTCGCTCGGGAGGAGGTAGGCCCATGCAACCAAGTTGAGGGGTTTGTACCTTGATAACCATGTTAGGGAGCTTGTACTCCATCAACCACGTTGGGGGGTTTGTACTCCATCAACCATGTTGGGGGGTTTGTACCTCATCAACCTATTGAGGGTTTCGTACCTCATTCGTCTCTCCAAGGGGGTGGTAGGCCTTTGATATGAACTAAAAATGGTCTCTCCTTACATATGTATTATGTTCTACATAAACATGATTTTACTTCAAGTATCATTCTTACATGCCATATTGCTATATGCTTATTCATTGCCTATGTTATGCATTTCGTTTATGGTGTTTATCACTTGTTGCATTGCATCCTACATATTAGTACATTCAAACGTACTAATACATATTTTATGCCTACATGAGGTCACCATGTAGGAACTAGAGCCCCACTTGATCATCCTCCTTTACGTGACTAGTACGACATTACTCAAGAGCTTTGGAGAGTTCTCCATTTTGGGGACGATGCTCATGATCTCCCACTATGTTCTAATACCATCCTTTTTTGTATATATGTTGACTATGAGGGTGAAACCGATAGCTTGTCTCGGCACCCCATAAGTATCTAAGTTTTAAAGGTGTTGTTGGACATGTTTGTATTATGCTTTGATCTTTGACTCTCTCTTAACTCTTGATGTTTATGATATGAGAATTTTCCCTTAGCTTATTTGTCCCTATATATTATTTGTTGTTGTATTTATTGCTTCCGCGACCAAGGATATGTGTATGATATGCTAAGAGGCTTGTTTAGGGTTCCTTCGGGTTCCCCATTCGTCGTGTCATGTCTAGGCCCTAGACTTGGGTTGTCACAAACATGGTATCAGAGCACTAGGTTGTTAGATCCTCGGAGTCCAACACACCGCGTCGATTAGAGTCTTATTCATAGTTGTGTTGTGCATCACAACTATGAGTAAGAGGTTGTGAGGTATCTTAGGGAATGTTTCCCTTCTTCATGTCTAAGTCATGCTATAGAGTTGAAATAGGGTTTTTCCCCCTAACGATTGTTCTTTGTTACACTAGATCATGCCTAACACGAGAGGAAGAAGAGCCTGCACTCCCTAAGACTAACCGGCTCATGGTGAGCTCTGGGATGCTCTCACTTTGCTTGCACAAGTTGTGGCTAATCAATCCAATATAGGGAACCAAGCCTATCATGCTCCTACACCGGCTTCTCGGGTGAGTGACTTCATGAGGATGAATCCCCAAGAATTCCATGGGTCAAAGGTGAATGAGGACCCTCAAGAGTTCATTGATGAGGTCTACAAAGTTTTGGCTATTATGGGTGTTAGAGCAAAGGAGAAGGCGGAGTTGGAGGCTTACCAACTCAAAGGGATGGCACAAATATGGTTTAACCAATGGAAGGAGGAGAAAGGAATCAATAATGTGGTGCTTTAGGAGTAGTTCAAGGCGGCTTTTCTTAATCAGTTCTTCTCTCTTGAGCTTAGGGAAGCCAAATTGTGGAGTTTATGAATTTAAGACAAGGGTCTACGAGTGTGAGGGAGTATACCCTTACGTTCACTCAATTTTGTACATATTCTCCCCATTTGGTGGCCGACCCAAGGTCTAGGATGAATAAATTTTTGATGGGTGTTTCCGATTTGGTGAGTGAAGAATGCCAGTCCGCTATGTTGATTGGTGACATGGATTTGTCCCGGTTGATGACCTATGCTAAACAAATGGAGGAGGATAAGTTGAGGAAGAAGAGGAGTCATGAGCCCTAGAGGGCCCGTTTTGAGGGGAAGTTCCACATTCAAAAGGGTGGCCGATTTCATCAAGGCCAAGGGTCCTCTCCTACCTTTAATAAGAGGGTCACCAATGCCTTTCCAAGGGCCCAAGGTGTAATGGGCGTGGTTACTAATGGTGGGTGTCCAAAATGTGGTAGGGGTCATAGTGGCCCATGTTTGAGGGATACTAATGTGTGTTATGGTTGTGGGGAAGTTGGGCATAAGTGTAACACCCCACACCTTACAATATTAGTACAACCCAAAGGAAACAAGACATAAAAAGGGCAAACGACGCTAAATTTCAAAAGTGCTTGAATCTTGTGTTAATGGGCTATACGTGCGCCTAGCGCTTAAGGGGATCGAGAATATACGTGTTTTGCGTCGAATTAAGGAGATTACGACCTTAAAATGAAGTGAGAGAATTGAGGTGCTTGTAGGACTTGTAAGCTAGCAGGTGACTCAGCAGCTTGCTTAGCTCAAG
>JAPFFP010027018.1:0-15981 GCA_026153255.1 Solanum medicagineum | reverse complement strand
ATGCCACTGGGACACCTTTCACCTCTAGACACCTCCACAAGACATCCCTTGGAACTTTGTCATATGCCTTCTCGAGAATGAAGATTCAACTAACCAAAATACTGTGGAAAAGAATTGGTCGTTGTCCCTACTGCAGTTCTTGCATAAAAATAGAATGTAAAACCTAAGGTCTATGATAGAATAATAATAAAAATCCCATAATTCAACTTTTTCGCATCGGGTCCTAAGGTCCGCGATGCAGACCTTGTATTTCTGACTTTTCGCTTAATTTGCTGACTGTGCAGTTTTACACAACTTTTGCACAGGTCCGCGACGCGGACCTTCCACACTTTTTAGTTTCGCGCCTTTTCTGCATTTTTCAGCTTCCACAACCTTGTTCCAAGTCTGCCACGTGGACTTTGGTATTTTGGCTACTTCGCTGACTTTTATCTTTCGAATTCCAGGTTGTGTTCTTCCCTCAATTCCAGCTTTGACTCCAAATTTCCTAATTAAAGCAAAATCCTGCAAAAATACAACTAATCGGCGCACTCGACCCTGTGTTAGCAAAATAAGAGAAAAATACACTAAAATACCTAGACTCTATGAATTTACCCTCTGACTTGTCTCTATTCATGGGCATTATTGGCTAATTAGGCGTATAAATACGCCTAAGATCACCACCCCACACTTAGAGCTTTGTCCATCCTCGGGCAAACTAAGACACATGCATGCGACTCCCTATGGTTTTGTTACAATGAACATCATGCGGCTGCATTTCTCTGAACCATGGTGAACAACTTTCAAAGCTTTGGGCAGAACCTACTTGCTCCTAGCACTCATGTAGATATGCGGACTCATGCAGAATGTTTTACAGTTCGTCCAGTTACTGACCTTGAAGGATCATGTGCCCTCGCTAAGAAGAAATACCCATGCACACCACTAAAAATTTACAAATGATTCCAAACGGGTACACAAACAACTCTCACTCTCTGAAAAAATGTCTTAAGTTGCTTCCAGATTCCATAGGCTTGCCCTTAATGTAAACTTAGACCTAGTTGGAATTTTCTCTCGAGGATCACATAGGTCTTTGTCTGGCTGTAATGTAGGTTGTGGGTAGGTGGGATACATTTATGGATATGGGAGACATGGTTCATTTCCCACGCATTCGTAGCACATACTTCACGTCTTTTCATGCTTCCTTAATTCAACAACCCTTGTTACTCTCTTTGATTCATGCTATAAGTACTCCTATGTACTTACATCTGAACACAAAATAAGCCCACTGCAAGTACGTAGACATCCTAAAAAGAAAATGACTAAAAACACAATTTTTTTCAAATCAGTATGCATCTGCGTTCGGTCCACGACGCAGAGGCATTGAGGATCAGCACTGGATAACTGGCCGTAATTTTAATTTTTAAGGGCCAAAATAGTGTGCATCCGCGTTTGCTCTGTGACATGGAGGCAACTAGACCTACACTGTTTCTACTCATTTTTTTATTCATTTTTTTACACTCCACTATTTCTCAGCCCTCGGGTGTCTACTCAAGTTCCCTCTCCTCCGATTCACCATGCTCAAGCACCAGGGAATTAGGATCAAATACGATACTTTATCAAAGAAAATGGATTGGCTTGAATCGTGGTTAATCAAAGAATAGGCTAAGGCTCAAAAAGGGCTATCTAGGGTCATTTTCGTCTATCAAATAAATGCCTAGATCCTCTCCTCTAGTTCCAACTCCTACCAAGTCTACTCTACATACCAGGCAAGTTTTTGAACCCATCGCAACAAAGACTCACAATTAACTCGCTCACTCTTGGCACACTTTCATCGCAAGGTTAGCACAAGAGTTCCTATTATGGTATTCACATGAATTTAATTAATTAAGCATGCAAACAATTGTGGCTTACAAGGATCAAGAAACTACCCCTAAAGTGTAGAATGTTTACGCTCAATGTTCATTTTGCACACCACCACACTCTACATGAACTCGATTTGACTAATGCCCTTAGGATGGTCGTCATCCATCTATCATAGGGCCCCCATCACTCAACTATGACTAACACAACTATTTCAATAGATAAGTAACTACCAATACTCATTGCATTCATGACATCATAACATTGAAAATTCCATGCATAGAAGTAGTTAATAGTTGTTAATTACAGACCTAACATAAAGAAAATATATCCAAACATAAGAAATAACATCACAATGCAGAAATTGAATTACTGGTCTTAATACATACCAATAGAAATGGAAATAGAAGCATCAAAGATAAATGCACTCCCACCCCACACTTAGTCGTAGCACTGCCCTCAGTGCTAGCCATACAAAACTTATGAGACGGGAACTCTAGCGCTCACTCATCATCAGGGCCTGGTAGGATGGGCTCACCCCCTACATAAACTAGTGGCTCATCGGCTATGTCGTCACCCTCGGAGTTATCATCCTCTTCATCATGCACCTCTCCTGGGTCTGTGGGTACATCATCCTCGACCGGCTTGATGAATCACGGTCCAATGCGCAAGATAGCTTTCGCATTGGCATTAAGCAAATATTGGACCTCAACCTCTTACAACTCTTCTATCGTAGAGGGGCGACCGCCTATCCGGTGTCAAAGCATCTCAAGCCCGCACATTTTCCCCATGATCAACTCATCGCGGTAGGCTCTCTCTGCAGTAGTCAGCACTGGTCCCAAAGACATATCCGGCCCCTTAATATTAGTGGAAATATACGGGGGGCCCTAGATGATAGGGCAATAACTGGCCTCCTCCTCAAGTACACCTGTCATACGGCATAAAGCAATTATAAGGCCACCAAATGCGTTCCTGCGACCCTTGTGGGTCTTGGCCTTCCTCATCGCCAGCCGGAAGATAGCTCCATAGTTCAGTGGCATCCCGGTCATGAGTGCAAAAGTGAGGGACACTCTATCCCTTGTCACATTTGTGAAGTGTTGTCCTGGAAAGAAAGAGTGTGTCACCATCTTGACCCAGACCCGAGCCTCTTTGGACATGTGAGCAAATGGAAATGAGAGGTGATAGCCCTGCTCCGCATGTCGAACACACTTAGCAGTGGAGGTCAGTCTGGGTAGTATGTGTCTGATGTCTTGATTTGGAGGGTGGTTGAAGAGCTCCTGAAAAGCTAGAGCGGCTACCTCTTCGGGGGTGCCAAGTACCTTGTTGATAGCAAGAGGCGAAAAATTCACCTCCATCCCATGAACAATGACAGATTGGGACCTCGGTTCCTTGCTGAGATTGGCGTAGAATTCTCAAACCAAGCTAAGATTACAAGGCCGGGGCTGTTAGAACAAAAACCCCAACCGCAACTCGTTGCACCTATTTAGAATTTGGGGGTACTCATTCCTCAATGTATCTACATCCCGAGTAGTATTTCGTCTCGTCATGAGACTGATACCACCTTCGACCATCTTTGTGAACAGCCTTGGCCCCGAACTGGGCCTATTGGCCCCTTCTAGTGTCCTTAGCCACGTTTGGGACATCTTGTGCCCGCTTTCTATTATTGGTAGCCCTTGGTCTACTAGATTGACCTCCTCTGCGAGCACTTGAAGACATGGTACCTGCAAAACATAACACACAATCAATGTATAGGCAGCCATGTCCACAACCCCACACTTAAACTCAAGCCCGTATAGCGAGGGTACTCAGACTTCCCCAAGTCATACGGGCTACAATTTAACAATCAAACACCTTTACTTAGCCCCGTTCCTCACACATGAGAACACAACATCGCCACACACCCTCACAGTGTTTGATAGTTGATGATGTTCATGCTCCAATAAGAAAGCGATCACTGTCAGCAATTAACCTAACCAAAGGTTAGGGTCGAATCCTCAGGGAATATAGGGCTTGACTACGAGAATTCACCATCAATCATTTCAATTATTGATAACTAAAATCTCTAAATGGGGGGAGTTTTGTGATTCAAGAACAAATTAAAATAAACACTATACTACAATGTTGGAAAACACTCAATTTTAGGGACAACTTGGGAATTGTGTTCCCATAGTTCTTTGATTCAATTACCCTAGGTAACATATCTACAATTGGAGATTCCCATGCAGGGTAACTTAGGTTCTTCTAGCCCTCTTGTGAAGGTGAAGGTCGAATTTACTATGGCACTTGGTCGGCCACCATGGCGTGTCAACTAACCATTACCTATTGTCCCAGTCAACCTCCCCTTGTTCAGTTTTGGTTGATTAGATGAGAATACATCAATCGACTCCTGTCATCTACTTCCCTTTCTCTATTCGTCACTACCTTGGTCGGGATCGTGATTGTAGGTGGGGTTTGGTGTTGGCCACTACCAAACAACAATTATAATGAAGGGAAATAGACAATACATGAAAAACCCCACTTGTAGAAATGCAACAAACCTAGGTCATCTCAAGTCAACTACCCATGGTTCCCACAACCCCAAGTTGTGGGTGTTTAGCTACTCATGGCTAAGGCAAAACCAACAAGAATGCTAATACAAAACATAATTGAGGATTTTACCCACAACAAGGAAGGATGAAGACACCACCAATTGCAAACCTAAAGCTTGATAGATTGACAATGAGTACAACGTTAGATTTTGCAATCCCCAAAAGTGAGTTTTCCAAGAGAAAATGATAAACTAAGCTAAAACCCTAGAAAATTCTTGAGAGAATATTCAAAGGTGATGTTCAATATCTCTCAGTTGGAATTTCGTTCTCCTCTCTAAATAAAACCTAACTTAAAGTATTTATAGTTGTTACAAGTTTAACCCTAAAAATTACACATAAAAGACAGCTGGCAGTTGGTACGCCTCACAGGTACGACTCGTAGGATGACCTGCGAGTCGTAATCAAGGTCTCACATTAGGTTCTTGGCATCTTGGACTCAACTGGTATGACCCACTGGTACGAGTCGTAACTTGTACAACTCGTAGGGCTACGACTCGTATACTCCTCTCGTAGTCTAGGCATTTAGTTATTGATCCAAAGTTTGGGCTCTCCGTTTCCTGCTACGATTACACCTATATGAGTCCTAGCGAGACTCACAACTCGTAGGATGGCCTCGTAGGGTTGACCTCCACTTAGCAGATTTTTGATTTTTGATCTCTGTTTCTTGATACGATAACACCCTATGACTCATAAGTTGGGGTAGGACTCGTAGGTGAACTCATATGTCCTATGCTTCAGCAAAATCTGTCATTTTCCTCCAAAATCATTCTAACCTAACTTTTCTGTAAGAACAACACAAAAACACATAAAAACTATAAAAAGTCACATTAAGAACTCATAAAATTCCTTGTTTTAGGCATCAAATATGTTGTATTTTGACAACATATCAACAGTTCCAAGATGTACACTTTGACCCCATAACAACAACAACATACCCAGTGAAATCCCACAAGTGGGTCTGGGGAGGGTAGATTGTACGCAGACCTTACCGCTACACTTTGACTCCACACGTAGCACATTTAACCCCACAATTACTCATTTGGCACGAACCAACATAGAAGTACACATTCATGAGGAATGGGGAAAATTACTAGTATGCATAACATGAATGTCAACCAATCTACCCCCAAAACAATGTACTCCCACCCCACAATTACATTTTGGCACAATTCATATTGGAAACACCACATAGTGCCTCATCACAAAATCAAAATCCCGAGAACTCCCAAGCATCCCCTCATTTTGACAATTACAAGAGCAACACCAATTCGCATGGGTCTAACAACCCAGTTGATGCTTCTAGATTATGCATTCACCCCCTCAGTGTAACTATGTCAAGTTCACTGAGGCAACTTCCTCACAACACGATCCACTGTGAAGAACACCGAAACTCCCAAATTTCCTCCTAAAATTTCACCCTACTTCGAGTTAGGGTTTGCACCCCCATCAATCAAACACAATATGAACTATATGACCAAAGTAACCAAAAACAAAGCACACCAAGCAAGTATTAACAAAGAATTCACAAGAAACAAGTTAACCCACTTGCAATTTCACCCAAAACATGAAAAAATTTGACCCTTGGAGCTGTGGAATCAAGCCAAATTGAAGTGGAGAAAACGTACCTTGCGTAAAGAATGACGTTTATGCACGAAATTCTTGACTCAAAGGATGTGCGATGCAAACTTGTTTGAAATTTGACGGAAAGAGGGAAGGAGAAAAGGAGAAAATTAGGGAAAGAAGGGGATAGGGTCGGGGAAATTAGGGGGAAAATGGGGAAGAATTCACGTGGGGGGTATTTAAATGGGGTGGGGCCATATCTGCACGTGGACGAATTTACACATATCTGCGTTCCCTCCGCATCGCGGAGAGAACACGAATCTACATTTATAAAACTTCGTTTCCTGCGTGCAGAAACAGTAGGCATCCATGATGGGTCCGCAATGTGGTACCTTTTGTGTTTCTGACTTTCCACTTAATTTGCTGTCTGGGCAGTTTTACACAACTTTTGCACAGGTCCGTGATGCAGACCTTGCATACTTTTCAGCTTCATACCTTTTCTGCATTTTTTAGCTTCCACAACCTTGTTCCAAGTCTTGGCACGTGGACTTTGGTCTTTTAGTTGCTTCACTGACTTTTATCTTCTGAATTTCAGGCCGTGTTCTTTCCTCAATTCCGGGTTTGAGTCGAATTTCCCAATTAAAGCAAAATCCTGCAAAAAGACAACCAATCGACGCACTAGGCCCTGTGTTAGCAAAATAAGAGAAAAATACACTAAACACCTAGAATCTATGAATTTACCCTCTGACTTCTCTCTATTCATGGGCATTATTGGCTAACTAGGCGTATAAATACGCCTAAAATCAGGAAGGTCTTAGCATGTAAAAGCATATTCAACTTGTACTTAAGAATAGCTTCTTAATAAAAATTCAGAATGTTTCAAATGGGTCTTGAGTTACGCAATATCAATTCAAACTTTTAGTTCTTGTCATTGTTCAAAATCATATACTCAAGCTCATGCCATAAAGGTCAATATCCGAAATTCATAAATTAACTTAATTCATATTTGCATATTTTTCAAATAACCTTAAAATCATGTAATTGAATCATAATCAAGTTTAAAATAATAGATTAAGGAATATAGGATCAAAATCATATTCACACATAAGAGAGTTCCAAGTCTAAAAGTGTAGATTAGGTTAAACCATGCAAATTCCTAATGCTTGAATTAAATCATATAAAATCTTGATAAATATTCCTAAATTATTATAAGAATGAATGAATAACCATAATCTAAGTAAATATCAATTAATATGTAGTTACCCATAAATCAAAGATTGAAAATTTATAATTCAAAATTTAGTTTTCGAAGAGGATTTCTTGGTTGAAAGAAAATCAAGAATCAAACCCACATACCTTAAACCAAAATGGAGAAAGTTGAAGAAAATCTTGGATTTGATAAAATGTTTGGAAGAAATTAAAGCTTGTCCTTTAATGGAGGATTTGGGTCTTCTTCCTTGAGAGAGCAATTTAGAAAGAGCGAAGGGAAAGGTTATTAGGGCATGAAAATAAGCTTTAAAAGGTGTATTTGGGTTAAACAGGCCGAAAACCCCTATTGGAAAAATTAAAATATTATCAAAAGTAAAAAAAATGATGTTTTGAAATGTCCCGAAGGTGAAATCGGTGGTCCAGAGATCCCATAATTGTGGTCTGAAACTCCACATTACTCATTTGGTTAGCCAGAGGACCTTAGGGAACTTGAGGAGCCAGAGGAGTGTGATCCTCATTAGCATCAATTCCCCTTTGAAATGGATTATGTCATGGAGGAATTCTCTAAAAATTTCAAAGAACAAGCATTAGAGGATAAGATTCAGAGGATAAGAGTATTAACCCATAACTTAGGGCATGACATAGTTCACAAAAGAAGAGAAAAAATTTTCCTAAATGTCTTATAGACTCCTAGTCATAGATGCAGTGTGCTCCACACCTATAAACAAGACTCTGCTAGAAGTGGCATGTTGGACTCCCTAGCATACTTTCAAACTTTGTACTCAGATACCAAGTTTGTCAAGGCCCGAACTTGGGACCTAGTCATGACACGAAGAATAAGGAACCCGAAGACATCTCATCCAAGCCTCTTTTTCATATCATAAGCATATATAAGGTAAATAAGCAATTACATGATTAAGTAAGTGAAAACATAGTCTTGAAAGCAGGCTAAAACATAGGAGTCAAGTTTTCCCATTAAAGGAAATTACATCACATAGTCCAAATCATGCCACTATATAACTAGATCTTGGCGGGAACTAGAACATATCACTAGCGCACCCTCAAGATGAGAAAGAAAGTACAAAAGTCTCAACATAGTATCATAAAGCAAGTGTCACGACCCAAGCCTAAGGCCTAGATGTGATACGGCGAATGGGAAACCCGAAGGGACCCTAAACAAGCCTCTTAACATATCATTACACATTATTGGTCGCGGAAGCAATTAAACAACATAATTGAATTAGAAACAGGGGCAAAGGGACTAAAGGAAAGCTTTCATAACATAAACATCAAACAAAAGATTCAAAGCTCAATACATAACATGTCCAATAACACCTCTAAGACTTAGATAGGAGCGGGGGCCAAGACAAGCAACCGGGCTCACCCTCATAGTTAATATGTACATAAAAGAAAGATAGTCTTAGTACATAGCATGAGATCATAGACATTGTCCTAGAATGGAGGACTCACCAACTATCTTGAGAGAAATCGTACTAGCCACGTGGAGGAAGATGCTCAAGTGGGACTCCGATTCCTACATGGTGATATCATGTAGGCATAGAGTATGCATTACTACATTTGAATGTACTAAGTATGTAGGATGCAATGCAACAAGAGATAAACAATATAATTGAAATGCATAAGCATAGGCAATGAGTAGCATATAACAATATGGCATACATGAAAGATGCTTGAAGTAAATCATGTTTACATAGAACATAATACATGAACAAGGAGAGACCATCATTCTATTGAGGTACCAAACCCTCAATTGGTTGGTGGATCGTCTCATCTTACCACCCATGGTGATTGAGATACCAATCCCTCAATTCAGTTATAAAGGTACAAACCCCTTAATTGGTCGGTGGATCGTCTCACCCTACCACCCATGGTGATTGAGGTACCAACCCCTCAACCTGGTTATTAAGGTACAAACCCCTTAATTGGTTGGTGGATCATCATACCCTACCACCCATGGTGATTGAGGCACCAACCCTCAACCCGATTATCAAAGTACAAACCCCTCGACATGGTTACCTGGGTTCACAACCCCCCGAGTGGGGCTTGGTCAATTTCGAACACTATAGAGATAATATCATATACATACATTCCTTTCATAATCATATAGTCATTTAACTTATAAGACATGCATTAGGCCTTTAGTTCCTCAAGAAATCATAACTGGATATTTTATGAAACACTTGGTGGGTTGTAGTGCTAGTGTAAAACCATGTAATTCAAGAGTGGAATCATGCTAGAAATTCAGTGTAAAACCATCAATAGATACTTGGTAATATCCTGGAGCAATATACATCAAAACCCTTCATCAAATCTCACAATAGATCTTAGATTCATAACTCAAAACATGCTAAAACAATCACAATTTTATGAAACCCCAACATATTGTGCAGTAAAATTCATAATAAGTAAGATCTATGAGTAAATCAACTTTAAATCATGCAATTTAGGTAAAAGGAAGCTTGGACGCCATGGGTGAAAGGACCCAATGGTTGAAACCCACATACCTTAGTTTTGGAGGATTTCTTGATGAAGATTTTAATGGAGACTTGAAGCTTGAGTGAAATCCTTAAGATCCGAAGAGATTTGGACACTTGAATTTTGAGAGAAATATTAGTCTAAGGGTTTGAGAGAGTATTTGAGAATGTCTTGAATGATATGAAGGTGAACTATGACTAAGTATAGGTATTTTCACGCATATGAAGGCTTAGGCCCAAGGCCCAAGGCCCAAAAGTCTTGGACCGAGATTAAAAAAATCACTGGCAACAAAATACACAGGTCTGCATCTGGTCCGCGATGTGGACCTATCGTGGAGGCAAATTTTACACTAATTCGCGACGGCTGCGCATCGCGGTACCACCGCGGATCACCACTTTTTGTGCAAACTTTGAAAAATCAAATTTCACTACGGTTGCTCTAAAATTGGAGTTAGATCCATTTCCCACTAAATTTGGCCCCCTAATCAAGAATATGAAGTCGAATTTTTGATATCACGTATGAATTTTGAGATATATGGAAATTACAATTCCAGGCATTTCCGAGGCACATTTTCGGGCACTTCTTGGGATTGTTTCAATATCTACCCTGTGGGAACATTCCTTTCCGAATATCAAAGAAACGTATATGAGAAGTAAACATGACAATTTCAGCCACATGGGGATGCAACAATGCACTTAAACATCATTTCAGAATCTCAACATAAGTGTAAAATCATCATGAACTTGTCAATCTAAACATGAATGTATGCAATGACATGAGGGCTGAACTTAAGACTTGAGATCACATACGGGACTTAGAATTAGTACTTTAGGCTTGAGTAGAATGGAAGAGATAAGGATATCGCTTTTGCTTATCCGCTTCGGCCTCCCAAGTAGCACTTTCAACTTGTTGATTCCTCTAACAAGCTTGGAATAACACCCTTTAGCCACATGGAGGAGGATGATGATCAACTTGGGCACCGGTTCCTACATGGTGATATCATGTAGGCAAGAGTATGCATTAGCACGTTTGAATGTACTAAGTATGTGGGATGCAATGCAATAAGAGATAAACTTCATACTCAACATGCATAACAATAGGCAGTAGGCATGATACAGTAATGTGTCATGTATGATCAATGCGTAAGTAAAACGTGTTTTAGGTAACTCATGCTCATATAAGGTATCATATGTGTAGAAGAGACCAAGCTAAAATCCCAACTTTGGATGGAGATGCCGTTCACACCCAGACACCCTAGTAGCAAGGTACTTACCCCTCATATGGTAGATGTCGTTCACACCCGGACACCCTTGTGGCGAGGTACTCACCCCTTACATGGTCATCCGGGTCCTTTATGCCCCCCGAACCGGACATGGTCTAATACAACACATTATATAGAACATACATATATACATCATGTCCATAAGCTCATTTCACCATTAAAACATCATACATAACATATCTCATGCTTTGGACCTTCAATTCCTCAAGAAACCATAACTGGACATTTTATCAAACACTTGGTGGGCGTGTAATATGGGTAAAAGAGTATGCAATTTAGATATGAAATCATGCAGGAAAATGAATGGTAAAACCTTTAATTAACACGTTGCGACATCCCCAAGACATTCACATCAAAACCCCTCATCAGATCCAACACTAGATCCAAGATTTAGAACTCAAAACATGCTAAAACGACCATACTTTCATGAACGTAAATCACTGTTCAATAATTTTTCTCAATATAGAAGACCCACATATAAAATCTACTTTAAATCAGGCAATATTAGTAAAAATAGGGTTTAGACACCATGGTCGGAAGGACCCAATGGTTCAACACCACATACCTTAGCTTTAGAGAAGTTCTTGGTGAAGGTTGACAATAAAGACTTGAAGCTTGAAGAGAATTCTTAAATCCGGATGAGGGTTTTGAGTCTTGAAATTTGGAGTGAAAATATGGCTAAGTGCTTTGGGGAAGAGTGGGAAATGTTTAAAATGATATAAGGGTGAAATTTGACTAAGTATGGATAAAAACACGTTTGGGAAACTTGGGCTCAACACTTAGAATAATTTGGAACACACTTGAAAATCACTGCCAGGAAAATACACATTTCCGCATTGTGGATGGGACACGGAGACGATTTTGAACTAAGGCGCGTCGCGGAGCCGTCGCGAACTACTCACTAGAAATCGTCACTAAAAAAATTATAATTGCTATTCTTTCGCTCTTAAATCGAGGTTAGACCCTTCTTCATCTAATTTGGCCCCCTGATCACAAATCTGAAGTCAGATTTTTGAAATAACGAACGAATTTTTAGATATAAGGAAATCAAAATTTCAGACATTTCGAAGCATATTTTTTGGCACTTTTTGGGGTCGTTTCAGTGACAAACACCATTGTGTTTCCAGCTGTAGTCAAATGGAGCAAATGATTTTTTTTTAAATCGCACAGGCTATAGATGAAGGAAGATCAGGGGAAAAACAAACCTTGTGTCAAACAGAAGCAAAGCTAAAGACCGACATCAGAGGAGAGCTTGAAATCACTGAAAGTAGCAAAAGGAAAAGAACACACCACATGAGACGAGATGCCATTGGACAGTGAGAAAGGTGGTGTTGGACAGAGTGAAAAGTGGTGATTGTAAGGGAAGGGACTAGAAGATTAGTTTTAGAAGTAATTAGTGGGCCAGGTAGGTGGGTAAACGAGTTGGGCCTTTTACTGACTTTTAAAACATTACATTAGTGAATCTATTTTTATTTATTTTTTCGAATAAAAAGAGCCCATGAGCTCCAAAATTTAATTTTTACAAAAACACTTAAATAAAAACTCGTGAAAATCAAAAAGTCATGCTTGAACTTGGAAGAAAAAATGAAATTTGGATTGGACTCTGTGGGTGAAATTAGTCCATGGAAGATGCCCTATATACCTAATTGAAGAAGCTTTAGAAGAATTGAAAGAATTAACCTTGATCTTCATTGGAAAGCTTTGAACCCTTAAGCTTCAATGGTGACTTCCCCTTGAGAGAAAAGACTTAGAGTTTTTGAGAGATATTTCGGAGTGAATGAGTTTGAAAATGTTTAAGGATAGTTTAGTTAGAGCTGAGGTGGTTAGGGGGATGATTGGGATCAAAACGACATAATTTAGGGGTCAAACGAGTTGAAAATGTCCAAAAAGTTCTTTATTAAAAATCTGTTGGACTTATCCACGAATAACATCTATGAGTCAAAGATACATTTATGACTCTTGGATCCAGGTTTCGTCCTTGTTATACTTTTTGACTTTGAAAATGGTCTTTGATTCTCTATCTTCAAAATCACCTTTATGACTCGTAGTTTCTTTTATGGGTCATAGTCAGTGCTCATAATTGTCTCCCAAACTTAGAAAATTTTTCTTCACTAGTCCCAACTACGACCCTGTTTGCAGTCCATAAAATGAACCACGATGTGTACACACCTCTTGTGGTTCTCCCCAATACTTAACCAAGTTTTTCAATCCTCAAGACTTCATCTACGACACCTATCTATGAGCCGTAACTTCAAGTATGACTTTTAGAGTGCCTTTGTACATTGGCTTTCTAGGCTCCAAAATTTTACTAAGGCATAGTTCAAATTGCAAGGCCTATCTACGACCCATGGATCAAACCACGAGCCATAAATAGGCTCATGCATTTCAGTCCAGATTTTATTTTTCTGCAACTTTTTAGTTTCTTCAGCCTTCCCAAGGTTCGGAGTGTTACATGACCTAAGGGGTCCTTAAGAGCAATCAAGTCCCACAACTATGTTGCCACAATAAGATTTTTTTTTGTCAATATGGCCTAACTAGTGGATTACATATAACATACTATTTATGACACTCTCTTAGAGGGTAGAGTTTTATTTTGGCAAGTAGGCTCTTTTTTTTTCCAGATATACATGTAGACATTGAGATTCCATTTAATAACTTGCATGATCTTATTGTCGGTTATGTTTGTTATCCCACATATATATGGTTCTTATGATACATTTATTCGATGATTCATGAGTACTTTTGTATAAATTATTTTTCCCCTTGTGATTTACTTGTGTATTGACCATTCTCTTGTTTATTCATGTTTTTAAATACTATCATACGATTTACTTGGTCATTTGCACTACATAATTTATGATTAATTACATACACCACATACTTAGTACATCCAAACGTACTAAAACACACTTCTTTATCTACATTATATCACAATGTAGGGTTAGCCATTTCATCTCACTTTCGTGGCTATTGGTGATTGCTTGAAGATTGATTCATTGGTGAGTCCTCATGATTTGAGAAAACCTTTCATGGCCCTTTATGAATTCTAGTTTGTTCAGTGTTGAGACTATTTCTTCTCTTTGCTTTGAGTGTGGGTGAGCTAGGAATTTGTCTACCCCCACTTATGTAGACTTATAGAGGCATGATTGGATTGTATGAAGTCTATGTCGTCCTTAATTTCCATACTATTGTGTTCTTGGATTGAGACTATTTTTGCTTCATTTGGAGTATTGACTGTTGCCTTCTTACCTATGTATGCTTATGATATGCTAAGAGGCTTGGTTGGGATTTCCTCGGGGATTCTAATCGCCGTGTCACCCCTAGTGCCTAGCTTAGATCGTGACAAACCCAATGCCAAACCATCAAAATCCTAAATTTCTACATTGAAAATCCATATAAAAGTAGAGAATTCTTTTGGGTTACATGGATAAAAGGGATCCATGAATACCCACATGCCTTGGTGAAATTTAACTTGAAACCTTGAAAGTGAGATTTGAACCTTGAAGCTTAGCTTTGGGATGAAGATAACTCTTTTGAGAGAAATCCTTGATACTTTAAAGTGATTTTGATAGAATGAGAAGAAAATAGGTAGTTTTAAAGTACAACGTCAATTATATGGCTTAACACTAGTATAGGAACAACATATCTTTTAATATCTACAGCATTGGAAATGTCTTAAATAACACTAAAAACTTCTCGTCGACAGTGACCAGGAGACCATTTTACAATCTGTGGTTCACTCTACAATCCGTGAAGGTCCCTCTCGTAGAAGTTAGTTTCAAAATTTGGGGTTCTAAAGTTGGGTCTATGACCCAAGTTTATGAGTCGTATATTAATCTATAGACCAGCCTGTTGGTCCATAGAAAAAGTTCTGAGGCTCAGTAATTGGCCCTTTTTCATGATCATGATCTAAGGCTCATGATTCTTTCACGGACCATAGAATTCTTTCATAAAACTCCCCCTCACCCATAATATTTTGTAAGTGTCAGTGATGTTTTATGAACTCTTTCTACAGTCTGCTAACTTCATTCGTCCCGTCGAACTCCAATTCTTTCTTTTAGTATCTCATACACAAGGGTCATCTACGATCCAAAAAATCTTCTATAGGTCGTAAAGCCTATCGTCAAACTCGATTCTTTTTCTAAAGTTTTCTAGTACTTAATTTTGAGAACTTCCACGACTTCTGTCTATGACTCATAGAGTTATCTACGAGCCATAAGTAGGTCTCATGGAACCTACACCAGTCCTCTTCTGCTCTTCTCTTTCTTTGTTCTGATCTTGAACTTTTGGGGTATTACATATAAATAGGCTCAACACTGACCCTTATTGCAACCTTATGTCGATCGAAAAGTGATTCGAGTCTCCTCTCATTATTCCTATCCAAATCTTGACTCTATTATGCATGTCCTTTATCGTCTTAACATAAGCCATTGATACACTTTTAGCCTCCAAATGTTGCTAAAAGACTTCTTTCTAAACTTTGTCACGTCTTTTCAAATCAGTTGACATCATATGCAAATCCCTTTCTCTCTATATATATTTCTTCATTAGTCTCCTGACAAGATATATGGCTTCAATACTTGGACGTCCTAGTATAAATTCAAACTGGTTCTCAAAAATAGACACATCTATCCACATCCTCATCTCTATACCTTCTTCCAAACATTCAAGTTTTGGCTCAACAACTTAATACCACTATAATTATTACAATTTTCACTATAACCTTAATCTTATACAAAAAAATCATTGCACTTAACCTCGATTCACCGAATATTTTTTACCATCTTAAAAATGACATTAATCAATCTAGTGTTTTAATCGAAATAAACAAATAATCCTTATCCAATGAGTAGTATTTTATGAAAAAGCAATTTCCCAAGAAAACAATAAGGCAAACAAATCGCACCAAAGTTTACAAATCCAATACTTTAGAGGCTTGAAAGGCAAAAGAAGCAAAATACTCGAAGATCTCTTGGATGTCTCTGTATAGTAGCTAAAATTCTTCTCCCT
>JAPFFP010026997.1:0-15982 GCA_026153255.1 Solanum medicagineum | reverse complement strand
GGTGAAGATTGGAGATGGAAACTTGAAACTTGAAGAAGAACCTTGAAGGAAAACCTTACCTTAGGATGAGGGTCTTGACTTGAATTTGGGAGTAAAAATATGGCTAAGTGTTTTAGTGAGTATTGGGGAATGTTTAGGATGATATGAGGGTGAAATAAGGCTAAGTATAGGTAAAAACATGGTTGGAAACACTTAGGCCCAAGACCCAAAAGCCTTGGACCGAGATAAAATTACTGGCAACAAAATACACAGTTCCACGATGCGAACCTATTGCCAAGGCCAAATTAACACATGTCTATGACAGCTGCGCATCGCGGCACTGTCGTGGATCGATTCTTGATAAGAAAATTTATGAAAAATGAAATTGCTAATCGTTTTCTCTTAAATAGGGCTTAGACCCTCAGCCCCCTAATTTTGACCCCCTAAACAAGAATATGAAGTTACATTTTCAATATCATGCACAGATTTTGAGATATATGGACTTTAAAATTCCTAGCATTCTGAGGCACATTTTCGGGCACTTTTTCTGGTCGTTTCAATATATCCCCCTTGGGAAAATTCCTCCCCAAATGTTAAAGAGACGTACAAGACAAGAGTGATCATAAACAAATCAGCCCCTAACAAAAATGCAGCATCACATTTAAAACACCATTTTCAAAATCTCAACATAAGTGTAAAATCATCATAAACTTGTCAACTTAAACATGAATACATATAAATGACATAGGGCCTGAAATACAAGACTTGAAATCACATAGGGGACTTAGAATTAGTACCTTAGGCCTGAGTTAGATAAGGATACCACTTTTGCATGACCGTTTTGGCCTCCCAAGTAGCACTTTTGATTTGTTAGTTCCTCCAAAGGACCTTAACGGATGCCACCTCCTTGTTCCTCAATCTCTTTACTTGCATATCCAAAATCTAAATGGGAGTCTCATCATAAGTCAATTTATACTCAACAACAGCCATAACATCAAGAGGGACAAGAGCATTAGGATAACCCACCTATTTTCTCAACATACAGACATGGAACACCGGATGAACCAAATTCATTTCACAAGGCCACTTCAATTCATAAGCTACCTTGCCAACCCTCTTCAGGACATCATAAGGACCAATATATCTTGGACTCAATTTCCCCTTTTTACCAAAATGAACCATACCTTTCATTAGAGAAACTTTCAAATAAACCCAATCACCCACTTTGAATTCAAGGTCTCTTCTTCTCACATCGGCACAGGATTTTTGACGACTTTGGGCTATCTTCAATCTCTCCCTAATCATCCTAACGTTCTCAAGACCCTCCATAACCAGATCCAGTCCCAATAAATACATCTCTCCAACCTCAAACCAACCAACCAGTGATCTACAATGTCACCCATAAAGAGCCTCAAAAGGAGCCATACCGATGCTAGAGTGATAGTTATTGTTATAGGCAAACTCAATCAAACAAAGATGGTTATCCCAACTACCCCTCAACTCCAATACACATGCCCTAAGCATATCTTCAAGGGTTTGAATTGACATTTTGTCTTGGCCATCCATTTGAGGGTGGAAAGTCGTACTAAGGTGAACTTTTGTACCAAGACCCCTTTGAAACGACCTCCAAAAGTGTGAAGTGATTTGTGCACCACGATGCGATATGATGGAGAAAGGAACCCAATGTAACCTCACTAACTCATGGATGTACAACCTTGCATACTCTTCAGCCTCATATGTGGTCTTAACAAGTAGAAAGTGGGTTGATTTCATCATCCTATCAACCACCACCCAAATGGAATCAAAACCTCTTCTAGTCTTGGGCAATCCAACCACAAAATCCGTATAAATCACCTCCCACTTCCAAGTGGGAATCTCTATGTCTTGGGTTAGGCCACCTAGCCTTTGATGTTCGGCTTTGACTTGTTGAAAACTATAGCAACCAGAAACGAATTTGGCAGTGTCCCTCTTCATGCCTCCCTACCAATACACATCCCTTAAGTCTCTATACATTTTGGTAGAACCGGGGTGCATAGAATAAGAAGAACTATGGGCCTCCTCAAGGATCTTCTCCCTCAAACCATCAATACAAGGCACACATAACCTACCTTAGTACCTAAGGGCCCTATTTTCCCCTTGAGAGAAAACTTTTACTTTGTCCTCTTTCACCAAGGCCTTCAGTTCAAGCAAGGAGGAGTCAAAATCTTGTTTTGCTATCACTTCATCAATCAATGAAGACGTAGACCCATCAACAACCACAACAGCATCATCACCAACCTCTTCCAACCTAACCCCCAATCTAGCCAATTGATGCACCTCCCTATCCATCTCTTTATCACCACCTTCAACATGGTCTCGGCTACCCATAGACACCCTACTCATGGCATCCACCACCACATTTGCCTTACCTAGATGATAGCGCATACTCATATCATAGTCTTTGACAAGTCCTGACTATCTCCTTCGCCTCAGGTTGAAATCTTTTTGAGTGAAGACATATTGGAGGCTCTTGTGATCGGTGAAAACATCAACATGCACCCCATACAAGTAGTGACGCCAAATCTTTAATGCAGACACAACAGCGGCTCACTCTCAACATGGATGGGGTGGTTCCTTTCATGTACCTTGAGTTGTCTAGAATATAAACTATAACATTACCATTTTGCATCAACACACAACACAAACCACCCCGGGAAGCATCACAATACATCACAAATCCCTTAAGCCCATCTGATAGTGTCAATATAGGAGCGGACGCAAGCTTGTGTTTCAATGTTTGGAAGCTCCTTTCAAACTCATCGATCCACACAGACTTAACCTTCTTTTGAGTCAATTTTGTCAAAGGGGAAGCGATGGAGGAAAACCCATTCAGAAACCTTCTGTAATAACCCGCTAGGCCCAAGAAGCTCCTAATATTCTACGGGGTAATGGTCTAGGCCAATTTCTAATTACATCGATTTTCTTAGGATCCACTTTTATACCATCCCCCGACACCACATAACCCAAGAATGCAATCTCCTTCAACCAAAATTCACACTTTTCATACTCGGTATACAATTTCTCCGCCCTCAATCTTTGCAACACAACCCTAAAATGCCCCATATTGTCCTCCCTACTATGTGGATAGATGAATATATAATCAATGAAGACCACAACAAAGGAATCAAGGTAAGGTTTGAAGACTCTATTCTTAGGTCCATAAAGATGGCCGAGGCATTGGAAAACCCAAACGACATCATAACAAACTCATAATGCCAATATCTAGACTGAAAAGCCTTCTTGGGAAGATCACATTCCATCACTCTCACGTGATAATCCCGGACTGAAGATCAATCTTAGAGAAATAGCTAGTCCCATGCAATTGGTCAAACAAATCATCAATTCTTGATGGTGACCGTATTGAGTTTCCTGTAGTCAATGCACATCCTAAGTGACCCATCCTTCTTCTTCACAAATAAAATCGGAGCACCTCAAGGTGATTGGCTAGGCTTAATAAATCCCTTTTCCAGCAAACCTTTCAATTTTTCCTTTAAATCCTTCAACTCCGTCGAGGCCATACAGTAAGGGGGAATGGAGATAGGTTGAGTATCGGGGAGGAGGTCTATACCAAAATCTATTTCCCTTTCAGGAGGAATACTAGGAAGGTCATTTGGGAAGACATCAAGAAACTCATTCACAATCGGAACCGACTTTATGGAAGGGACTTTGGGCTCCACATCTCTGACCCTCACAAGATGGTAAAGACACCCCTTAGAGATCAACTTACATGCTTTAATGTATGAAATAAATCTACCCCTGACCACCACTTCTTGACTTTCCCACTCAAGGACGGGTTCATTAGGAAATTGAAACTTAACCCTACGAGTTCTACAGTCAATAGAAGCATAGTAGGCATTCAACTAATCCATCCCAAGAATGACCTCAAAATCTATCGTGTCTAATTTGACAAGGTCACAAGGCAACAACTTATGCAAAATGCAAATAGTACAACTTCTATAAACTTTCCTAGCAATAATAGAGGCACCAATAAGAGTAGACACTTCATATGACTCATGCAACAACTCAGGGTCAACATGAAACTTCTTAGCAACCAAGAGGGTAACAAAAGAAAGAGTGGTACTCGAATCAATCAAAGCATATACATCAAAGTCAAAGATTTTCAACATATCGATAACAACATCGGGAACCTCACCAATACCTTGCCTCCCATGAAAGCATAAACCAATTGTGCCTTGGGGCACCACCTTGAGGACCACCTCTACCCAATGAAACTACATTTGCACCCCGGCCTTTGCCAGGATTTCTTAGGCAATCCATCTTTTTGTGACCAAGCTCCCCACAGTCGAAGCATGCATTAGAACACTTCAAACTCGGGCCCCTATAACTCTTCCCACATGTAGGTCACACATCAATGGGCACCAAAAAACCAACACCTTGAGGCCTAGGGAGGTTATTGGCAAACCCCCTATTAGTAGCATGATGAGACCCATGGCCTTGATGAAACCGTCCACCCCTTTGGAATTTACCCCTAAGATGGGCCCTCTTGACCTCATCCCCACTTCTCTTCCTCAATTTCTCCTCCTCCATTTGCTCGGCATAGGTCATCAACCAAGACAAGTCCATATCACTAATTAGGATGGTAGACCGACATTCTTCACTTACCAAGTCGAAGACCCCCATACAAACTTCTTCATCCTAGATCTAAGATCAGCCACCAAATGAGGAGCATACTTTGAACTTTGAATAAACTTGAGGGCATACTCCCTCACACTCATTGCACCTTGTTTCAAGTTCATAAACTCCACCAACTTAGCTTCCCTAAGCTCAAGAGGGAAAAATCGACCTAGCAAAGCTAATTTGAACTCCTCCCAAAGCACCACATTACCAATCCCCTTCTCACCCTTCCATTGATCATACCATAATTGAGCTACTCCTTTGACTTGGGACACCGCCAACTCCACTTCTCATTTGAACCAACACCCACTTTTCATTGACTTGGTCAATGAACTCTTGTAGATCTTCATCTACCTTTGACCCATAGAACACCGGAGAATTCATCATCATGAAGTCCCTTATCCTAGCTCTCGAGGAAGTAGCATGAGAGGCTTGGGCCTCTTTACTGACTTGGTTGGCTACAATTTGGGCAAGCATAATGAGAGCATCCTAGAGCTCACCATTGGTAGGCTACACCTCAGGAGTTTGGGCCCTTCTTCCTCTGGTGCTTGGCATGATCTAGCATAGCAAAGAACAATCGTTAAGGGGGGAAAAACTTACCACAACTCTATAGCATGACTTAGAACATGAAGAAAGGAAACATTTTATAAAACGTCTCATAGCCTCCTATTCATAGTCATGGCGCGCTTCACAATCATGAATATGACTCTAATCGATGTGTGTGTTGGACTTTGAGGATCTATCAACCTAGTGCTTTGATACCAAGTTTGTCATGAGCCAAGCCTAGGGCCTAGGAGTGACACGCCACAAGGGGAACCCGAAGGAACCCCAAGCAAGCCTCTTAGAATATCATTACACATCCTTGGTCCCGGAAGCATCAAAACAAACATCAAGAGATAATAAAGTGGGACAACCGGGGCTAAGGGAAAGTACTTTCATATCATAGACATCAAGAGAAATAGTGCCAAGGCCCTTATCTTAGATATATAACATGTCCAACAAACACCTCTAGTACATAGATAAGAGCGGGGGCCAAGACGAAGCAACCAGGCTCACCCTTATAGTCAAAATACACAATGAAGAAGAATGTCTCAATACATAATAAGAGCAACATAGAATAAGTTCCCCGAAGTGGAGGACTCACCACAAGCTTGAGTAGTACCGAGCTAGACAAGTGGAAGAGGATGGTCAACTTGAGCACCGGTCCCTCCATGGTGATATCATGTAGGCAAGAGTATGCTTTAGTACGTGTACATGTACCAAGTATGTCAGATGCAATGCAACAAGAATTAGGTATCAGAGTCAAAATGCATAACAATAGGCAATTGGCATAATATAACAATATGGAATGTATGACCAGTGCATAAGTAAAACATGCTTAAGTAACATATGCTCATATAGGATATCATATGTGTAGAAGAGACCAAGCAGGATTTCCAAAGTACAAACCCCTTGGTAGGTTGGTGGTGATGTCACCCCATCACATAGGTGGTGAGGTACAAACCCCTCACTAGGTTGATGATCATGCCACCCCATCACGCCGATGGAGAAATACAAATCCTTCACCAGGTTGATGAGTACAAACCCACATCTAGGTCAGTGATGATGTCGCCCCATCACCAGGTGGAGAAGTACAAATCCTTCACTAGGTTGATGAGTACAAACCCCCATCTAGGTTAGTGATGATGCCACCCTACCACTAGGTGGAGAAGTACAAAGCTTCACTAGTTTGATGAGTACAAACCCCCATCTAGGTTATCCGGCCTCTTAGTCCACCTGGATTGGACATGGTCTAATGCAACACTTCATATAGAATTATCATATACATAAGCTCATTTCATTATCATATAGTCAATCATATCATATTTGATGCTTTGGACCTTCAATTCTACAACAAACCACATTCGGGCATTATATCAAACACTTAGAAGGTGTGTAATGCTGGTATATAAAGCATGAAATATAGAGATGAAATCAGGGAAGAAAATCCATTGTAAAACCATAAATCAACACCTTGCAATACCACCAAGAAATACATATCAAAACCCCTTACTAAATCTTACGATAGATCCAAGATTTATAGCTAAAAATATAGCAAAACAATCACAAGTTCATATAGCTTTACCATAGTTCATAGACATGTTCATACTAGTAAACCATTTGTAAAATCAACTTTAAATCATGCAAATTAGAGTAAAAGGAAGCTTGGGTATCATGGGTTAAAGGAACCCATGAAAGAAACCCACACACCTTAGCTTAGAGATGAACTTGGTGAAGATTGGAGATGGAGACTTGAAGCTTGAAGAAGAACCTAGAAGGAAAACCTTACCTTAGGATGAGGGTTTGGGACTTGAATTTTGAGTGAAAATATGGCTATGTGTTTTAGTGAGTATTAGGGAATATTTAGGATGATATGAGGGTGAAATAAGACTATGTATAGGTAAACACACGGTTGGGAAAACTTAGGCCCAAGACCCAAAAGCCTTCGACCGCAACAAAACACTCGGTGATGCGTACCTATTGCGGAGGCCAAATTAACACATCAATGGTGGGTATCAGTTTTCAAACAAAATAAAAAATATGCTATATGCCACAAGTATTGGTACTATATGCTATAAATATTATCTAAACATCCTAAACGTGCCTATTCAAAAATTGATGTAGTTTTGGACCCAAGCTACTCAGACTTTACTAAGGCACATAACTATGCACACCCCATTGAAAAGGATGTGCATTGTCCCCAATGTAAAAAATTAAAACAAAACGAAACATATAGGGGTCAAAAACATACCTGGGTGCCTAAATATTGGTGTGTGGGTGAGTCTGGCCACCCTCCTGCTGCGGGGTAGTCTCTTTAGTAGTAATACTCTATCTTGAGGGGCTAGCACCCCTCACCTTCTCCATCTCTTGAGCTTTTCTTATCTCCTCATCATGTCTCAATCTTCTCAAGACAAGCTCAAGATCCTCCTCCTCTATAAGCCTCACACCTATGTGTTTCTCGTCTGGCTTATCATCTGTGCAGGGTCTCTTCCCATGGGGAGGTTGGATGGGCTCATCAGGAGCAAACAAATCAACCATCGACGTTGGAGGTATGGTCGTTGGTAGTGCAACTAGTGCCGCGACTGCTGCTGTCATGTCAGCTCGGAGTTGCTGGATCTCTATATTCATAGCTGACAAATCTAAAGGTTGAGCCTCACCCAATCTCCACTGCACCCTCTCCTCGAAGGTGTCAATATGGGCATCCACGGTGGAGATACTTTCCTGAATGGTATCGACCGTGAATGCCTGCATCTAACCCTCTGAGTCTGAAAAGGTCTGGCAGACCCATGGCCATATCTGATGAACAAGCTGAGTCAATTACGAATCAGCATGTGATAACATTTGTGCCAAGGCCTGTATAAATGCGGTACACACATAGATCATGCTTGTAGTATTAGCCTGTGAAGTCATGGCCTATGGTGCAAAAATAGCAATAGTGGAGCCCCTCTAATCAACTGCCTCAGGCTACGGGGGCCTCTCCTAAGTAGCAGCAACAACAGTAGTGGCAGTATCTAAACCCTTAAGTGCTGGCACTGGGGCGAACATCTAAGGCATAGGTGAAGGTTGTGCTCATCAAAATGCCATTGGGTTCTCTTCAACCTTGATCTGGCTGGGATACAATATGCGCTGGGCCTCAATCAACTAGTCTAGCTGGTGTAATATCTCCACCCTCAACTCTAGAAAAAGCCTATAGATCAAGTACGGGAATTGGATAGATGTGTACCTCATTAGTGTGGCCTCATGAAACTACTTAGCAATAAGGTGGGCCCAGTCAATATCATAGGCAGCTAAGATGGTGGCAACCAAAATTGCATGCTCTGGCGTCAGAGTATTTTGAGCAAATATCTACTGGATGAGTGAATGAAAAATACCTCACCAAACTTTGGCAAGGAAACCGAATGAAGCCTTGACGATAGGCTCTGAATGAGTGGCGACCCATGTAGGTTCTAGACCCTTCTCAGCAATGTACCCAGTCACCCATCTCATCAAAGTGTCTTCCCGCTCTACATCTTTTATCACAAGTGGGTCCCTTATATGCCCCACCCTGTAGTCGAACTCTGCGGTAGATATGGGGGAAAGATACTCAAGACAAAATAACATCCTCCGAATGGTGCCCTCCGATATATCCACCTGTCGGCGCCTTACTCTAGTCTCGATCAGTATGGGCTTGGTGAGGGGCTTCTTCCCCTTAGGAAGAGTGCTTTGGATGGTGGCTGTGTATGAAGCATAGAATTCCCTCACCACGGCTGGGGAGTATCATTCAAGTGCACATGTGACTCACTAAAGCCCACACTGAGCCACTATGAAGAGTCTATCTGAGATGACTCAGGGCTCCTCATAGATGGAGCGGGCTAGCTTTCCCCGCTCTCTCGACTGCATTCCCTCTACATATATCTCCTCCATGCTCTTGATGCACTACCGGATAGTAAAAGGCATCCAGTGTAGATAGTGATGATTGAGGTGCGACGGAGAACTATACCTCTAATCTTTCCTTAGAGCCTCCCTCAGAGCTGCACTCTTCTCCGGATGAAATGATCTAAGGTACCCCGCTCTCGTCTCCCTTCTAAGATTCGGCAGTACGAACAAAAAGAGCCTGATCAGCTCATCTCTAGTAGTAGCTCTATGTCATGACCCAATTCTAGGGCCTAGACGTGACACGGCGCAAGGGGAACCCGAAGGGACCCCAAGCATCCCTCAAAAAGCATCATTACACATCCTTGGTCGTGGAAGCAATAAATCAAGCATCAAAGATAAAAGATTATGGAAAATGGGGCTAAGGGAAAAACTTGCACAATATCATGGTCAAAACATAAGAGTTAAACTTATATCATAGATACATAACATGTCCAACAAGCACCTCTATACATAGATAAGAACAGAGGCAAGACAATGTAACAGGGCTCGCCCTCATAGTCAAAATTAACAATAAAGATGAATGTATCAATACATAATAGAAGAAATATAGACTAGGTCCCCGATGTGGAGGACTCACCAACTAGCTTAAATGGCACCGAACTAGCCACGTGGATGAGGATGATTAACTTGGCCACCAGTTCCTACATGGTGACATCATGTAGGCATAGAGTATGTATTAGTACGTTTGAATGTACCAAGTATGTAGGATGCAATACAAGAATAGATATGCATCATAATCTAAATGCATAATATTAAGCAATAGGCATAATATACAATATGACATGCATGATCAGTGGTTAGGTAAAGCATGCTTAAGTAACTAATGCTCGTATAGGATATCATATGTGTAGAGGAGACCAAGCTAGCTATTAAGAAAATAAACCCCTTGGTAGTTGTGTGGTATAAAATCCTCACATGGTTGATGTTAATTACACCTTACCAAAACAGTGACGAGGTATAAAACCCTCGTATGATTGATGAGTATAAACCCCCAACATGGTTACCCGGGCTATTATCCCCTCGGATCGGGTATGGTCTAATGCAAAACGTCATATAGAGCATATCATATACATAATCTCGTTTCATCTTCATATAGTCATTCATATCATATCTGAAACGACCCCAAAAAGTGCCTAAAAAATTGCCTCGGAAGTGCCCAGAATCTTGTTTTCCATATATCTAAAAATTCGTTGGTTATTTAAAATATCCGACTTCATATTCTAGTTCAGGGGGTCCAAATTAGGGCTGAATAAGTCTAACCTCAATTATAAAGCAAAGGAATCGAATTATGAAATTTCACTTAGTGTGATTTTCAGAGAGCCTCCGCGTCCTCACCGCGACGCGAAGATGTGTATTTCTTGCACTGTCTTTCCTAGTCCATCTAAGTTTTTCTAAGTGTTGGACCTAAGTTTTTCCAAGCGTATTTTTACCTATACTTAGACTTATTTCACCCTCATATCACTTAAACATTCCCCAAAACTCACCAAGACACATAGCCAAATATTTGCATCTAAATTCAAGTCCCAAACTCAAGACCAATCTTAAGGATTTCATCAAGGATCTCACCCAAGCTTCAAGTCTCCATTTCCAATCTTCTTCAAGGTTTCCCCAAAGTCAAGGTATGTGGTGTTAAATGATTGGGTCCTTCCACCAATGATGCCTAAACCCTCTTTTTACTAATATTACATGATTTAAAGTTGATTTTATATGTGGGTCTTGTATATTGAGAAATTTACTGCACAATGATTTTAGTTCATAAAAGTATGGTGGTTTTAGCATGTTTGCAGTTCTAAATCTTGGATCTACTGTTGGATTTGATGAGGGTTTTTGTTATGAATATCTTGGGGGTGTTGCAAGGTGTTGATTGATTGTTTTACAATAGATTTTCTTTCATATTTTCATCTATAAATTGCATGCTCTTTCACCCCCATTACACACCCCAAGGTGTTCGATAAAATATCCGATTATGATTTCTTGAGGAATGGAAGGTCTAAAGCATGAGATATAATATAATTGACTATACGATGATGAAATGAGCTTATGTACACAATGAATACTATAGAAAGTATTGAGGTAGACCATTCCCAATTCGGGAGCCTAGTTGAGGGGTAAAGACTCAACCACTACGATGATGGATGCGATCATCGCCAACCTAGTTGAGGGGTAGATATCTCAACCACTTGGGTGATCGGTGCAATCCTCACTAACCTTGATGAGGGGTTTGTACCTCACACATTAGGGTTATAGGTGCTATCATCACTAACATTGATGAGGGGTTTATACCTCACATGCTAGGGTGATGGGTGCTATCATCACCAACCCTAAGGGGTTTATACCTTGGAAATCTAGGTTGGCCTCCTCTTTACATATGGTATCCTATATGAGCATGATTTACTAAAGCATGTTTTACATATACATTGAACATATATATCATATTGTTATACTATGCCCATTGCCTAATGTTATGCATGTTGATCATGAAACTTATCTCTTGTTGCATCCAACATACTTAGTACATTCAAATGTAGTAACGCATACTTTTACCTACATGATATCACCATGTAGAGACCGGTGCCCAAGTTGATCATCCTCCTCCTCCAAATGGTTAGACGGTGCTATTCCAAACTTGTTGGTGAGTGCTCCATTTCTGGGACCTTAATCTAAGTTACTATTATCATTGCGTTGAGACACTTTCTTATGTTCTATTGACTATGAGGGTAACCTCGGTAGCTTGTCTTTGCCCTCTCTTTATCTATGTATTAGAGGTGCTTGTTGGACATGTTGTGTATTTATGTATGAGCTTTGACTCTTGACTTTTGATTATGAAGTTTATGCCATCTTTCCTTTAGTCCCATTGCCCCTATTCTTAATCTATATGTCTTTGTATGCCTCCACCACCAAGAATATTTAATGACAAGTTAAGAAATTTGTTTGGGGTTCCTTCAGGTTTCCCATTCGCCGTGTCACGTCTAGGCCCTTAGCTTGGGTCGTGACAAACTTGGTATCAGAGCTCTAGGTAGATAGGTCCTCGGAGTCCAACATACCGTGTCAATTACAGTCCTATTCATGGTTATGTAGCGCGCCATGACTATGAATAGGAGTCTATGAGGCGTTTTAGGAAATGTTTCCCTTCTTCATGTCCTAAGTCATGCTATAGGGTTGTGATAAGTATTCCCTCCTAACGATTGTTCTTTGCTATGCTAGATCATGCCGAATACTAGAGGAAGACGGGCCCAAACTCCACCAAGGAGCGACCTACGAATGGTGAGCTCCAAGATGCTCTTACTATGCTTGCCCAAGTGATTGCCAACCAAGTCCAACAAGGGGCCCAAGCCCCTCATGCTACTACCCCGGGAGGAATTCATAAGGATGAATCCTCAAGGTTTCCATGTGTCAAAGGTGGATGATGGATTGGATGCTTCTATTGATTCTAGAACTCGTAGGGTCAAGTTTTAATTTCTAAATGAATCCGTCCTTGAGTGGGAAAGTCATGCTGTAGTAGTGAAGGTTAGGTTCATTGCATGCACTAAAGCCCATTGGTTGATTTCCAAGGGGTGTTTGTATCATCTTGTGAGAGTCAAAGATGTGGAGTCCAAAGTCCCTTCCATTGAGTCGGTTCCAATTGTAAATGAATTTCTCGATGTCTTCCCAAGTGACTTTCCTGGTGTTCCTCCCGAAAGGGAGATAGATTTTGGCATAGATCTCCTTCCCGACACCTAAACTTTCTCCATTCCACCTTACCCTGTGGCCCCGGTGGAGTTGAAGGTGTTAAAGGAACAATTGAAAGATTTGTTGGAGAAGGGATTTATTAGACCTATCCAATCTCCTTGGGGAGCACTAGTGTTGTTTGTAAAGAAGAACGATGGGTCATTTAAAATGTGCATTGACTATCGGCAACTTAATGGGATTACTATAAAGAATAGATATCCTCTTCTAAGAATTCATGACCTGTTTGACCAATTGCAAAGGGTTGGCTTTTTCTTTAAGGTTGGTCTTCAGTCCGAGTACCATCAAGTAAGGGTGAGGGAGTATGATATTCCCAAGACGGCCTTCCATACTTGGTATGGGCATTATGAGTTTGTTGATGGGCATTATGAGTTTGTTGTGATGTCTTTTGGATTGACTAAAGTGCCGGCCATCTTCATGGACCTAATGAATAGGTTCTTTAAGGCCTATCTTGATTCCTTTGTTGTAGTCTTGATTGATGATATTCTGATCTATTCACATAGTAGGGAGGAGTATATAGGTCATTTAAAGATTGTGTTGCAAAGATTGAGGGAGGAGAGAATGTATGCTAAATGTGATAAGTGTGAATTTTTGTTGAAGGAGCTTGCATTCTTGGGTCATGTGGTGTCGGGGGATTGTATAAATGTGGATCCGAAGAAGACCGATGTGATTAGATATTGGCCTAGACCATTGAGACCGTAGGATATTAGGAGTTTGTTGGGCCTTGCGGGTTACTATAGAAGGTTTGTGAATGGGTTCTCCTCCATTGCTTCTCTTATGGAAAAATTGACTGAAAAGAAGGTTAAGTTTGTGTGGACAAATGAATGTGAGAAAAGTTTTCAATCATTGAAATATAGACTTGTGTCCGCTCCTATATTGTCACTACCGGAAGGGCTTGAGGGTTTTGTTGTGTATTGTGATGCATCTAGAGTTGGTTTGGGTTATGTACTAATGCAAAATGGTAAGGTCATAGCCTATGCTTCTAGGCAACTCAAAGTGCATGAAAAGAACTACCCTACCTATGATCTTGAATTGGCTGTTGTGGTGTTTGCATTAAAGATTTGGCGTCATTATTTGTATAGGGTGCATGTTGTCGTCTTCACCGATCATAAGAGCCTTCAATATGTCTTCACTCAAAAAGATCTTGAGGCAAAAAAAGTGGCTAGAACTCCTTAAGGACTATGAGATGAGTGTCCATTACCATCCGGGTAAGGCAAATGTTGTAGAGGATGCTTTGAGTCTGGTGTCCATGGGTAGCATAGCTCATATGGCTGGTGTAGATAGGCAAATGGCTAGGGAGGTGCATAGATTGGCTAGAGTAGGGGTGATGTTAGAAGATGTGGGTGATAGTATTGTTGTTGTTGATGGTTCTAAATCTTCTTTGTTTGATGAGGTGATAGCAAAACAAGATCTAGACTCCTCCCTGCTTGAGTTGAAGGCCTTAGTGAGAGAAGGCAAGATAGAGGCTTTCTCCTAAGGAGGAGATGGGGCCCTTTGATACCAAGGTAGGTTGTGTGTGTCAAGTGTTGATGGTTTGAGGGAGAGAATTCTTGATGAAGCCTATAATTCCTCCTATTCTATCCACCCCGGTTACATCAAAATGCATAGACACTTGAGGGATATGTATTGTAGGGAGGCATGAAGAGAGATATTGTCAAATTTGTCACCAGTTTCCACAGTTACCAACAAGTCAAAGCCAAGCATCAAAGTCCAGGTGGCCTAACCCAAGATATCCAGCTTCCTATTTTGGTGTTGGAGGTTATTAATATGTATTTCATGGTTAGGTTGCCCAAGACAAAAAGTTTTTGATTCCATATGGGTTGTGGTTGATAGGATGACGAAATTGGCTCACTTTCTACCGGTCAAGACTTTATATGGAGCTGAAGAGCATGCAAGGTTATACATCCATGAGTTGGTGAGGTTGCATAGGGTTCCCTTATCCTTTTTACCAGATCGTGGTGCGCAATTTACTTCATACTTTGAGATCTTTTCAAAAGGGTCTTGGAACAAAAGTTCACCTTAGTACGACCTTTGAGACTCAAACGATGGCCACGCCGAGAAGAAAATTCAAACACTTGAGGATATGCTTAGGGCTTGTGTCTTGGATCTTAAAGGTAGTTGGGATGACCATCTTCCATCAATAGAGTTTGTGTACAACAATAGCTATCACTCTAGCATCGGTATGGCTCCTTTTGAAGCTCTTTATGGGAGACATTGTAAATCACTAGTGGGTTGGTTTGAGGTTGGAGAGCTGGTCTTATTGGGGCCGGATCTAGTTATGGATGCTCTTGAGAAGGTTAAGATGAATAGGGAAAGGTTGAGGACAGACCAAAGTCGTCAAAAAATCCTATGCCGATGTAAGAAGAAGAGACCTAGAATTCCAAGTGGGTGATTAGGTTTATGTGAAGGTTTCTCCAAATAAAGCAGTGGTCTGTTTTGACAAAAAGGAAAAGTTGAGCCCAAGGTACATTGGTCCTTATAAGGTGATTAAGAGGGTTTGCAAGGTAGCTTATGAGTTGAACTTTCCTAGTGAAATGAATTTGGTCCATCCGGTGTTTCATGTCTCTATGTTGAGAAAATGTGTTGGCGATCCTAATGTCATTGTACCTCTTGATGTTGTGGTGTTAATGAGGCTAATTATGTTTCCATACGTCATTTGGTCATAGGGAACTTTGCCATCACACCTATCCCTAACCCTAGTTCGTACCCTATCGATAAAGGTATCATTCCCCACAAGTAATTAGGAAAAAGTACTACTTGTCTCTATTCTGCTACGGGTGAGCGTATCCGCATCAATTATAAGCTTATTAAAGTTCATATTTGCAACAGTAAACTCAAGAGTTTTAATATTATGTCTTCTAATGAGATTAAAATGACCTATCTAGTAGATCTTATGAAAAGGTTCTTCGGGGATACTCCAGTTATCCAGGTTAGACTCGATTTGGGCAATCTGAGTTGCTCGAGAAGATAAGTTATCGATATTCAAAATGTTTTGATTCATTTTAAAAGATTACTGTCCAAAGTCCTATGTTAAACTAAACAGATTATGGTCATACAAGAACAACATAGTCTAAAGTTTAGACAAGTATCAGATCTAATTATCATCGGTTCATGCAGATCTACATGTCCTCTTGGCTTTACCTCTTCT
>JAPFFP010026976.1:0-15983 GCA_026153255.1 Solanum medicagineum | reverse complement strand
CCTTGGGTGGATTAACGAAAATAATGGGTGGTCCGCGGTCCAAATTCTTCAGAACCGGTATATAGCGGGTGGTTCCTAGGTTTGATAGAAAAACCGCCCACCCGGACCATGCTCACCTCTACCCTCAGCTCTAGCTGATCGTTGGCATATTAGATTTTAGGGTGATATAACATTCTAGCGCGTGTTGGATTCTATCAGTTATGGCATAATGTCTCTCGTTTCGGACATAAACTATTTTACTTATCTATTTTTATGTTGCTACTCTTAGACTAAGTATTTGAGATTAGATGTCCTTGATGTGATGACTTTCAGATTTTGGGAACGTGACGTAATAGACTTGGTGGATTTTGTTATTTCTTGCTTTTATAAACTGAACTGCTAATATAGGTTGGGATTTGTATCATTGATTTACCTATCTAGGAAGGTAAGTGTGGGTGCCACTCATGGCCGTTTGTGTCATGATAAACTTGGTATCAGAGCTTTAGGTTCAATAATCTTATCATATAAGAGCAGGTTTAGTAGAGCCTTGCAGAATAGTATAGGGATGCCTTTACTTTTCTTCAAGAGGCGACAGGACCTTAGGAAAAGTCCATTCCTTATTCCTTCCGTGCTATTACTTTAATCCAATTGATATCTAGGTGACACCAATTGGTATCTGATCTTCTTAGTCTCTTTCGCAATGGTTAGAACTAAACCAACATATTGTTGTTGTAGCTCCTCATATGGATACTTCCTAGGAGAAAGCATATTCTGTCAGTTGAATATAAGCCCTGATAACTAGTGGCCAACACGATCTCTTCGCTAAGTTCTTAAAGTTGAAACTCTCGATCTTCAGAGATATTAAATCTGAGGATGATTATGATTTTCTTGTCGATTGTAATAAGTTACCTTCAAATAATGTATTCAGAAAGTAAATAGACTGCATCAGGTTTGAGAGAAGCCAACTAGCTTTCTTAAGTTTATTGATTTGAAATAATGCTCTTATTCATAGGAATCGAGCATTTAAGCTAGAGCTCAATATGATGTACTTCCACACTCTGTTCTCCAAATCATTTCTTAGATGTTATCCTTAAGAGGGTATAGTTAAGTTATGCCGATAAATACTTACTGATATTTGATCTCACAAAGAGAAAGTGATTGAAGGCTTTTGTAAATCATAAGTGATAGAATTTTCCTTGTGTTAGAAAGATATAGAAACCATGAAGAATGAGAATAGTAGATGATTGAAGTAGGTAGCTATGAGTTATGTGGTGATAAGCTAAGAAATGGGATGATAAGTCAAGTGCCTCCTGAGTTTTTAGTTAAAAAGTAGTAAGTATCATCTTTCTTTCATGAAAGAAGGTAGAGGAAGAGTTGTTAGTTAGTATGAGATGGAGTACACTCAAATGAGAAAAGATTTGATGTTATCATGTCATTGTGTTAGTAAAGATTAAGCATAAGTGTTGAATAGAAGAGCAGAGGGCATAAGGTGGTAGACTAAACTAGGCTCATGATTTTGAAAGAAGAATCACAAGATTTAAGGAGTTATGAACTTAGCTAGGCAAAGAGGTATAATGGATAAGATGAATACTACTTAACTTATGAAAAGGAATGTGATAATAGATTATACTTAGATATACTATGAGATAAAGGTTGATTTCGTATCATGAGATTTAGTGGTTTAAGATTTCTTGACTTTATCTAATAGTTTAGAGTTAGTATAGTAGGTAAATAGTATGGATGTACATGTTTAGCACTAGACCCTTAGCTTGAACTTTAGGTGAGCATTACGAAAAGGGGGATAACATGACAAAAGTGATACTATTAGTTGGAGATTTGCTCTAGTAGGCTTGACATAACATAAGCGAGAAATTAAGATATTAACTTGAAAGAAGTGTGATGTTACGAGTACGGTGAATGTGACACTTAGAAGAAAATAGTGAATTGAAGCTAAGTCATTAAATAAGAAAAAGGCCTAAGATGTATATCCAATATACTATGTAATTATGTGAGACTTTAAGTTTACGATTTACTATGGGTACCTAGATAGTATATGTAAGTTCTCAATGTAGAGTAGACTGATATAACCATTTATATTACCCTTAAAGGCTAGGTCAAAGGGGGTTAGCTATTGATAATAAGGAGCCTCTCATTATAGTTTAAGTTTTTTTAGTTAGATATATGTGAGCATAGAAGATGAGTGTTACCAAACAAAAAAGGAAGAGGTTATATCATAAGAGCCATACAAAGTGGCTATTATGTCAATAAGAGCAGCAAGTGTAGAAAGATGTCTATAAAGAAGACAAAAGCTAAAAGTGGTATCTCAAAAGAATGTTTTAGCAGAAGTTTCATATTTTTGAGTATTAAACAATTAGAGAATTTAAGCGTTCTTGCTTATGGTTGGTGCCTTGAGCAAAAAAGTGAGAAGCATTAGGAGTTTAGCTCATTTGCAGGTTGCTAGATGCCCATTGGCTAGAGAGATTCAAATTCTTTCTAATGACCTTATGGGATTGGAAGTAACTTGAGGGAAGGCAATGAAGGAGTTTAATAGGAGAGTATATATAAAAATTGGGTTAGTCCTTTGGATTTTGTTGGTATAACTAGGTTTAAAGTGCCATGTTGATGATAAGGTTGACTTCAAGATAATGGCAATGGCTACTGAGCATAATGATAATAAAAATTCATGATGGATTATGATCAAGATGAAATTACATGATAGGAATTTTAGATTAAATAAATTTGGTATGGTAATAATGACTTGTGGATCTTTAAAGTTATGAATTACGACTATCTGATGAGTAGCGTGATCATATGAAATGATGTAGAATACGTTTTGACACTGCTTGAATAGAATTAAAAGGAGCTAGATTCAAAAGTGTATAAAATTAATGAGATATAGGTTAGCCTTTAGAAAGATACAAGAACAAGGTCATTCACTCTAATGATCAAGGTCAAAGATGTATCTTCTCATAGAGTGGAGAATTCGAGACACGTGGTTCCATTTATTCTACTTTGGTTATGGTGATAATGTTACATAGCATTGATTTGGTTTAGAAAACTATTGGGTGATATTTGAAAAGAATCTATATATATGCTACTTGAATATGGTGACAAGCTTCTTTTGTAATTTTGGGTATGACAATTGGTACATTAAAATTTTTAGAAAGTATATGGTAAGGTCCATAAAGAAGTGATCAATAATAAGTTAAGATACATGAATTCATAAAGATCTTCATGGTATGAGTTAATATTGATAGATAAGGGGAATTGAGTTATGTGATCTGAGTCATTTCAAGTTCTTCATAGTGAGTCTATTGATGTGCTGCTAAAATACATCACTTTTGATGCTTAAAACTTTGAATTTTGTGTGTTCTCAATGCGATGTTAGTTGGTTTTATGTGTTTTTGTGTTATATTTGTAGAATTACAGGTTTGGCCTTGATTTTGGGAAGAAATACAGAAGTTGTTGGTTTTTATTAAAGTACGAGACCTTTTACGGGCCGTAGACTATTCTATGGGTCGTGAAGTGGTTTTCATGGACAATTACAGTGAGGGGCTATTTTCAGAAGTTGATTCTACGAACATGCATACGAGTCATAGAATGATTTATAAGTCGTAGAAGTTCATGCCCTAAGGATCAGAGATTGGGACTTTCTGAAGATTCATCAGACAAAACCCCCTTATGGGTCATAAATTAAATTACGAGCCTTAGAGGGGTGCCGTAAAATTGAAGTCCAAATTTTCAGCAGCTTTGTATGTGACCCTGATTACAGACCGTGGAACACAACATGACCCGTAAACCCCTTTCGTATGGCATGCCGACCAGGTTTTCTATTATGTTTAGGACTTGTATTTTACTTATTATAAATAGGTTTTTTAGGTTATTTTTCAGAAGTTTTTGTCCTAGTACTCAAAGAGCTCAGTAGTTAGAGAGAGAAACAAGGGAGATTACATTGGAGAGATCTTGAGAACACTTGTACTACTATTTCATCTTTAAGCTTATGATTTTAATTGAAGTTGGATTTGCTTGTTCTTAATTCTATTGTGTAATTGTTCAATTATGTTCTTCCAATTCATAATTTTTTCATCTACACAAAGCATGAGTAGCTAAATCCACAACTAGGGTTGTGGGAACCATGAAGAACTAAGAAAGTAAAATCGAATAATTCGTAATTCGTGGAAAGTGTGCATGCATATATTAATTAACTCTCTTCATTTTGCTTGTTTTCTAGTGGTGGCCAACATTAGAACCTGCCTAGTGTTACTGACTAGACCAAGGTAGTAATGAATAGAAAAAGAGATTAACTAACAGGATTCGATTAATGTATTCTCATCTAATCAACTAAACTAGGCCAAGGGGAGGTTGTACTGGGACCAATAGGTAACGATTAGTAATGCACACTATAGATATGGGCCAAGTCACATAGTGAAATTCACCTCTCACCTTTGACCAAAGGGTTTAGTGAACTGAACTTACAGTCCAGCATGCTACACACTAGAAAAGAATTAAGTTATTCGGTGATACTGAGTTTGGGAATCAGGGGGAACATAATATCCAAGTTTCTCTCCATATATTGATTTCTCTCTTGTGTGTGTTAGTTTAGTTTTATTTTCCGTTGATTATTACAGCCACCCCCCTTTAGGAAGTAAGTTTGTTAAGTACTCGAATTGTAGTCTTTTATTTCTCTTGTGTCTATGTATTCGCTGTGGGTTCGACCATAACCTTGATTAGGTTCTATTTCTTGACAAATGCATTAACTTCTAAAGGAGGTGTAACTTGGGCGACATCAAGATTTTAGTGTTGTTGCCGAGTAGTACGACTAGACTTAGTTTATTCATAGTGATTTGAGTGTTAATCCTTATTTTCCATATTTTATTATTTTTTTGTTATTTTTGTTCTTTTTCAGGGTGTAAATGTAGTGTATTCCTAACACCTGGAGTCACTGCAATCCCTTAACTCCGTTTGATACAGAGATCCAAAGAACGTTGAGGAGAATGGCCCAACAAAACGCCAACAATATGGCCAATGCAGTTCTGAATAGGAATAACAATGAGAATGCTGATAATAAGAACCCACCTCCTCTTGAGGATATTGCTCTACAGCCATAGGATTTTAATGCCAATGCTTATCAGTGGAACCAATATAAGCTCAATCTTATGGCTATGGAGGTAACTGAAGCTATTGTGTGCCACTAACAGCAGACACAAAGTTCACAGTCTCGATTGGGCTACTTCAGATATGGCAAAATCATGGGCTATTTGCGAGCTTACCATCAGAGGATCCTCATAGCCACCTACACAATGTTGCAATCATCTGCAAGAGTGTACTGGCAACACTGAATCTATCTATTAATACTGTTGGACTCTTTGTCTTCCTATTGTCTTTTATAGGCAATGTAGCATCATGGCTATCTGAGCTCCCACAAAGTTTGATCACCAGTTAGGCAGATTTGCAGAAGGCCTTTTCAGAGAGGTACTTCCCTAGATGGAAGAGGCTCAAATTGAAAGACTAGATTAACAACTTTGATCAACTTCTTGGTGACTCGAGCAGTACTACTTGGGAGAAGTTCACCAAATACTTAAGGAGGGTGTCGGTCCATGACATCGCAGACAATGCCTTGGTTGAGATATTTTATTGAGCCTTAGACGCAATAGTCAGGCATGTGCTCCCACCATTTTTGGAGGATTATTTGTAGAGCAACCATTATTAAAAATTGCTGAGCAGATGGATATGGTGGCCATACTGAATCATGTGTAGAGGCCCATAATGGAACTTTCGGCAAAATGATTGGGTACGACTGGCATAAGTCCAGAGCAAGCAAGAATAAATGAGGAGTTCATGCGGATGCTTGCCCAAAGTGATGCTGATATAGAGATGGTAGTAAGGCAAATGCAAGGGCTAACAAGGGATAGAAGCACCCAAGAAAGTTACCGCACCTCGCAAAAGGGATGAGAAGAAGACACAAAGAGGGGCCGCAAGAATGGCTGCACGAGCGGCCGCTACGTGCCACCCCCACAATCAAGATTTGGGGACTAGGAATTCCAGAGTCGAGGAAATGTTTAGCTAGTTGCAGAGGAGGGCTGACACACAGGATGAGACCTTGAGTGAGATTAAGTCTGACATCATCAGCATAAATTAAAAAATGGAACACCATTCTGTGGAGATCGAATGACTTGACCGTCTTTTTGGACACATTGTCAACCCAATTAAATCAGATTTGGAGAGGCATAATGGCCAGAACCATAGCTCAATATCTAAACGATGCCAATGGGTACAAGATGAAGACAAATGGGGGTGAGGGGAGCAGCCCCGAACATGCTACATATAGTGACAAGGGAGCACAAAACCTTAAGGAAGTCTAAGTACTAAAGCAATCTATGTCATGCCATAATAATAAATCAGGCACTGCTTGGGAGGCGACCCAAGGTGGATACCGAGGTTTATGTACCCAGGTATGATTTTTGACCCCCTATGTTTTTATTTTTCTTTGATTTTGTGCATTGGGGATAATGCACATCCTTTTTTATGGGGTGTGGGTAGTTATGGGCCTCAGTGAAGTCTGAGTAGCTTCGACCCATAACTACCCCAATTTTTTATCCCGGGGTTTTCTTGCCTATGTTCTTTTTACCCATGGATATTTACTTTCTGTTGAACTGACATGTTTAGGATGTTTAGGTGGTATTTGTATCATATAGTATTAATACTTATGGCATATAGCATGTTTTTGTGATTTGTTCGAAAAATAATACCCACCAAAAATTTTGATTAGTAGTCTAGATAGCAACCATGCATGTTTAGGTGTGTGACAATGATTGTTCTGATAAGTGAGGATAAATTGAGATAAAAAGAATGATTTGAGAGTATTTTGTTTATAATATAGTCAGTACCATGTGTGTATGAGTGTAAATTGCTAGATTCATGTGTTGTGTGCTAATTTAGAACTTTCCCTATTACTTTAAGTCAGACTATAGATCAATTGGGTTAGGAAAGGATCTTAGGCTATTGTTCTTAATAGCACACTTAGCCTAAATGACCAACAAAAATTGTAATATATCCCTTGTTCCTAATGTTTGAGCCTAACATGTACCTATTCTTTGAAACATTTAATTAACCTGGCCTTGTTAGTTGTAAAATCCTGAAATTGTCCCTAGTCCTTCCTTGAACATTGTGCACTGTGACTGAGGAAAATAGCCTAAGTTGAGGGTGCCTACTAAAAGTGGCCCTAGTTCTGAGGATGGATATTGTGTACCTCAACTTAGGCCAAAAGCCTAAGTTGAAGGTGGCTGGTGTAAGGGTGAAACACGACTGTAAGAAGGAAAGTTAGTGATGCAGGGAAGAAGGGCAAAATCATGTACTTGGTGCAAGAAAAAGAAGTGATGTCTTAGTTGTGAGCCAAAAAGATAAATGAAGTATAAAAGAAACACACAAGGCTGAAAAATAAAAACAAAAGCACCCAAAAGTACTTGAGATAGGAAGAAGGGAGAATGAGATGAAAATAGCAGAGTTGGTAAGGCAAAACTGTAGAAAAACGTAGTATCAAGGAGCACCTTTAGTCACTATGCTCCCAAAGTACCATACCAAAGCCCCCTAAGCCTACGTTACGAGCCTAGAATGTTCGAAAGTGATCCTAGTCCAAGTGGTTGAAGGTCTTAGTCATGAGTATAGGGGCAAGCCTATGGTATTAGGTATGATACAAGAATATTTTTTAGAGAGTGAGTGATTTTGCGAAGTCCCAAGGTCAAATGTGAAAACATTATTAAGTGTCGAATATGAGACTTCTTTCTATGAGAGCACTTACATTGCATTGTTAACATTTGAAATGCCCCTCATGTGCTTCAGAATTCCCCATAATCACAATTCCCATATATCTCAATATCCGTGCGTGATTTCAAAAGTTCGACTTCATATTCTCGATCAGGGGGAAAAATTGAGTGGGAAATGGGTATAACCCAGATTTTTAGAAGGCTTGTAGCGAAAAAAATATTTTTGCTAATTTTCCTTACCCAATGTCTATCCGCGCCGATGCCGTGACGTGCCTAGGGTGGGGAAAAGTGTATTTTATGGTCCGTGTCACGCCTGGGGCGCGAACCAGTGTAATATTTTCCTTGGTTTTCTTATCTCACCCAAGGGCATTGAGGTCATAGGCCCATGCCCACTTAAATGTGAAATCTCCCATACTTAGTAATTTTTCAACTGTAAAACTCATAAAAAACCATCTCTAAAACCTCTCTAAGACTTTATCAATTCTCTCATTCAAATCTATGAATTTCAAGCTCAATTTTAGGACTTAAGGACTTATTTAGAACTCTAAGTCTACTTCAAGTTCATATCAATGAATTCAAGGTTTAAGGTATGTCGCTCTTCATCCATGGGTCCTTTCACCAATGGAGCCCAATCTTCTCTTTTTATAAAAATTGCATGATTTCAAGTTGTATTACCTATGGGTATCCTTATTATAAATTATGAGTATAAATTTGGTTGGGCTGTTACCAAGTGTTGATTTCCTATACATGAATGTCTATTTCAAGCTTACTTTATGAATTTATTTTGTTTATTAAGATTATGCATTTTTTGAGCGATAAAACTATGAACTATTATGAGCTTTTGTAATGGATTTCAAGGTACCATACATAAGGGTTTTTGATGTGCTGACAAATTACAGCACATTTGGTGCCTAAAACAAGGGATTTTGTGAGTTCTTAAAGCAACATTTTAGTGTTTTGATGTGTTTTTGTGTTAACCATGTAGAAAAGTTAGGTTAGCATGATTTTGAAGAGAAGTTGCAGATTTTACTGAAGCATAGGCCATACAAGCCCTCCTACAAGTCGTAGCTCATGCTACGAGTCATAGATTGTGTCATATCAGGAATCAGAGACCAAAAATCAGAAATCTTCCAAGTGAAGGTCACCCCTACGAGTCATAAGACACACTACGACTCATATAGGTGCACTTGTAGCAAGAATCAGAGAGCCAAAATGTTGGACCAAAAACTGAAGACCAAGATTACGAGACTAACATACGAGTCATAGCTCGAGTAACGACTCGTACCTATGGGTCGTACCAATAAGTCCAAGATGCCGAGAACCTAATACGAGACCCCGACTACGACTCGTAGGCCAACCAATGAGTCATAACTGCGAAATTTATCAGATGTAAGCTGTCTTTTCTGCATAACTCCTAGGGTTGTTTTGTAAATACTATAAATAGTTTAAGTTAGGTTTTAGAGAGAAAGTTCAAACTAGAGATATTTCTCCATTACATTTTAAAGATTTTCTTAGGTTTTTAGAGGATATTATTGTTCTCTTTGGGAAACCCATTTTGGGGATTGCAGATCTTGCTTTATACTCATTGTTGATCAATCAAGCTTGTGGTTTTGAAACTTGTGGTGCCTATCTCCTTCATTGTTATTGGTGAAACTCTCAACTATGTCTATTATGTGCATTTTTATGTGTTTTATCTTAGCCCTGAGTAGCTAAACACCCACAACTTGTGGTTGTGGGAACCATGGGTAGTTCACTTGAGATGACCAAGGTTTTGTGCATATCTATGATTAGGGTTTTGAATTTATTGTTTATTTCCTTCATGACTAATGTTGTTTGGTGGTAGCCAACATCAAACCCCGCCTAGTATCACGATCTCGATCAAGGTAGTGACAAATAGGAAATGGGAGGTAGATTAAAAGATTCGGTTGATGTTTTCCCGTATAATCGACAAAAACCTGACGAAGGGGAGGTTGACTGGGATAATAGGTAACGATTAGTTGGCACACCATGGTAGCCAACCAAGCACCATGGTGAAATTCGACCTTCACCTTCACAAGAGGGCTGGAAGGACCTAAGTTACTATCCTGCATGTGATTCATTCAACATAATTATGTTATCTAGCATAATTGAGTCAACGAACCATGGGGAACACAATTCCCAAGTTATCCCCAGAATTGAGTGTTTTTTCGAATTTTAATTAGTATTTATTTTTATTGTTTTTGAATCACAACCCCCCCCCATCTAAAGATTGTAGTTATAGATACTAGGAATGATTAGTAGTGTGGATTCGACCCTAACCTCGATTAGGTTAATTACTGATAGCGACTGCTTTCTTATTGGAGTGTATCCATTACCAAAATTATGGCGCTGTTGCCAGGGAAAATGGCTAGGTGTTGACTTGAATTCACTATGAGTTAGTTCTAGTGTTAATGTCTAGAGTCTCTTGTATTTCACTTTTTTTGTTTGTTTTTTTAAGTAATTCTAGGAATAGGTTGGCTGGCACTATGACTAAGCAGAAGCTTTGCATTGCAACCAATTTGTTCGAAACTTTACAAATGCATGCCCTATTTCATGGGAAAGGGTCCGAGGATCCCCAAATTCATCTACAGAATTTCAATCAAACACTGAGGGAGGTCCTTGTGACAAGACATCCTGTTTGGGAGGCTATGGCTCTTCAGGTTTTTCCCATGACTCTTTGGAATGAAGTTGCAGAATAGTGGTCAATCCTCCCACCTGATGTTTGCTCAAACTCGAGGGGAGGTACACAGGGTCTTCCTCAGAAACTTCTATAAGGAGTCCGACAAGCAAAAGCTACAGAATAACATCTGTAACTTTAAAAGAGTGCCAGGAGAACCTTTGGTAGTGGCTTCAGAGATATACAAGCAGTGTTTGGCAGTAAATCAGAACCATGGTCTAACTAATGATGAATTGACGGCTAGTTTCTATTCAAGACTAACTTCTGAACTACAAGGGTAGGCTGATGCATTGTTCGGAGGAGATTGTTGGTAGTTTGTAAGGTGGCTGTTTAATGATATAATTGAGATTATGGACAAGCTATCCGCAGTTGCCCAACTCTATAAACCCCTTCAAGGTCAAGCCGTACCAACTATTAGTGCACCTACGGGAGCCTCTAGTAAATCAAAAAATGAAAATACGGCACATTAGACAAGGCTACCCTATCAACATAGTATCACTGATAAACTAACCCGGCTTGAGCATATGCTTGAACAAGTTCTGACCAAGGTAAATGAGCAAGATGACATGTTAGGGAGATAAAGTTTGATGTCCTCAAATGTAATTGCAAAGTGGAACAACAAACTATATCGATGCAAAGTCTGGGTGATAGGATTGAGCAGCTCGCTGAGCAACAAGATGCAATGCAAGATGAACAAAGGAAAATTAGATGAAGTAATAATGGAGCTCATGAGGAAGTCTGAGTACTCATAAATGACTGAGTCGAGCCATGACATTAAACAAGGCGCTTCTTGGGAGGCAACCCAAGTATCTTTTGTGCGTTTTTTTATTTCAAGACATTTTATCATATTTTAATTGTTAATTAGTAAGTTAATAGTGTATTGAAATTGTTGAGACTTTGAACTAGTTGTATCAATTGATATTTTGGTGTAATTTAAGTCATAGGTTGCAGGAACAAACCAAGAGCTGAAGAATTGATAAATCATGCTTTGAGGCAGCTTCTACGAGCAAGACTGTGAGTCGTAGTGAATGTTACAACTCGTATTCATGCCTCGTAGAGAGAAATAGTGAGTATCAGAAGGTGGCACCCACATTACGAGCCAATCTTACGATTCATAGGATCTTTTACTGGTCGTAAGTGGGGTTCGTAGTACTCAGGTATGAAATTGAATTTTTTTAAAGTGTTGGGTTTACTACGAGACCAAGACCCATGAGTCGTAAGTCTTCATACGACTCATAGTTGGTGCCTCGTAAGACCAATCTGTAAAATTTAAAAGGATGAACCGTGTTGAATTTTAAGAGATTTGCATCTCTTGGCTCTTCATGCCCCTTCTTGAAGCACCCCCTTTCAGTTTTTAACTTCCCTCATCATTTCCTGTCATTATTTCATACACCTTTACATTTTCAGCCACTAGAATTCCTCAGAAATTGAAGTGCTCACCAAGAACTTTGCTGACTTTTTCTTCTTCTTATCATTCATTCATTCATATGGTAAGTTTTTGTCATTAAAACTGGTTTATCTTTAAATAAGATCTTGTCTTCTGAATGCATGGATGAACTTCTTAGGAGCATAGTCATGTGAAAAAAATTGTGATAGTAAGAAGAATGTGATATGAAAGTGCCTGCTTCCTTGTAAAAGACTCTTGGGATCGATCCTTGCTTGGTAAATGATCTTGTGCTTTGTTGCATACTTTATTAGTCATTATCAATGAAGATCATGTGGGACTGAAATGGTGGATTGAGGGGTGTTACCATTTTACTTTCAAATATGTGATGATGTTGATACCTCTGAAAGAATTTAGAACTGTTAAGGGTTGTTTATTGCTTTGTTTTGTTATGGATGGTGATGAAGAGTGTTTAGATTTGTCGCGGTGTCGTCCATACCTTTGTGTTGTCAACTTCTATGCTTGCTTGAGTTGTTATTTGTCTTGATGGAAGAGTTGTAGACATCTGAGATGCTTTCTATTTTCAACTACGAAGACTCACTACGAGTCGTAGCGACCCCTCATAGAAGGCAACAGTCATTCAGGATACCTTATCATTTTCGATGCGAGAAACACCTACGACTCATAGCACCTATTACGAGCCGTAATGGTGACCTCGTGACCCTGATCTGAATACTCTACCTGACTCTGAAATGAGCTACGAGCTGAGACTACGACTTGTAGACCACCCTAAGAGTCGTATCTATGCTATGTAGCTTATTCCAGAAGGCTTTTTTTATGGGTTATTTCTACGATGCTGAAGTTTGACTCATAGGTTACCCTATGAGATGTATCTGTACCTCGTATCTGCAGCCTTGCAACTGGTTCAGGTTGTTTTTAATTTAGTAATTGTAATGTTCTTATGTAGTTGTTTTATTTGATACTTGTTAATTGGAATACAAAATCTTGGCGCTCATGCTTTAACATGCTTGCAGAGAAAATGTCTTCAAGAGGATGATGGAGTGCTGCTTTTGTTTCAGGTCATCACCTAAGAGATGAATCCTCTGAGGAGGAGCAATCAACTGAGGAGATGCACGTGCACCCTGACCTAGTGGCGAACGTGTCCTTGGCACGTGAACAATCAACCAGAGTATCGACAGAAGTGGATAGCCCCCCCAGTCTGACGAAGAGGGTGAAGAAACTGAGTCTGATGATGTTGACTCCACCGCTAGTGCGGATTCCTTTAAGGTGTCTTAGGCACATTTAGAAGAGACCATTCCTCCACAGCCTGATGATTCAGTGTACACCATCACCTCCACCGACCTTCAAAACACAAGCTAGTGTGTTCCAAGTATGAAAGAAATCTATGATAAGGGAATGGAACTTAAGGTCAAGGGAGGCCAGTGCGAAGATTTCACGAGGAGGCAAGGTTGAGATACTCAGGGTTGAAAGGGCATGCCAGGTTAAGAAGCTAACATTGACCGCCATGGATTTGGATAGTTATCACAAATGCAAGGGAAGTACGCTCCTTACTTAGTCCGTGAATTCTATGCTTCGTATTATGCTACTGTACGTAGAAACCGTCCGAGGCTCATGAAGCCCATTGATGCACCACGATTGAGTGAAGTCATGGTCAGGGGAGAGATAGTAGACATCTCAGTACAAACTATTCGAAGGGTGCTATTCGGGACGAATTACAGAGCCCCATACTACACAGTAGAATATGACCATAGAATGGAAGACATGAGGAAAGCAATTAATCAGAATGATGCTGGCTGAGAACGAAATTATTAAGGTGGATAGCAAGCCAAGTTTACGAGGAAAGTGTCAAGCCGATAGGGGTTACAGACCATGCCAAGCATATTCTGAAGGCCCATCTCTCATTTAGGGCAAAGTTCTTGTGGTCTATTATTCGGATGCACATCAGGCCCACATTCAAGGATATGTGGTCACATTAGAGAGGGTCGTGTTGTTGGAGAGCATCTTGGCAGGGTATGAAATTGATTTGGCTCGAGTTTTAGCAGAACAGATTCACGAGTCAGCAGTCTGCACTCATCAGGCATTGACATTCCCCATTTTGATTCATAGAATATGCAAGGAGGCAGATGTAATGGTGTCTCTTCACTTGGACCCTCATCTAGAGGCTTAGCGTATGATGGATCCAAGTCTAATCAAGGTCGGTGAAAACCCAATAGCCCTACAGAGAGCTATCCCACCTCCTATCCCAGAACCATTTCCGTTCGAGCCATAGGTTCCAGGTTCACCTCCATCTCCTACAGGTACCATTTCGGCTACTACAGAGCCCACACCGGTAGTCGATATCATGTCTACACCATCCACCAGCACCCAGCACCAGCAACTATATTTCAGGTTGACACTCTTTTCTCTGATGTTGCTTTTCAGGCTTTATTGTTCAGGGTGGCTGTAGCAGAGGGCAGGCTACGAGAGTTATCAGCAGGGGTCCAACCGTTAATTGATCTGAGTGTTCGGGATGCCAAGGAGAGAATGATGGCATTTTCCCGAGATTTAGTTGATGATAGAGTCTGAGCGGTTGATGCACATGTCGATGTGTTCGAGGCTAGAGTCCAAAAGGCCTACCGACACAAGTGCGGTGACTGATGAGTTGACAAGGTTCAAGACCGACTTGGTTTAGCTGTTGGCAGCCCTTATTTCAGCCCCAGAGGTAGCACCGATAGCTGATGAAGCATTTGATTGGCTCACCGACTGTCCGAACACCCACGGGAAGAGGCCCCTTGAGCATGTTGATCCAGTGCTGACCTCGAAGAGGCCGATACCTGAGGAGGAGGAGCCCATACCTGAGGAGGTGGTGAAGGAGTTGCTTTTGTTGGTAGCAGAGAGAGAGAGAGCACAGAACACCCCACTTGGAGAGGGTACTTTAGCAAAGGAGGAGAGGCAGACTCAGGACCCCACAGACCAGCCCGACACTGGTGCATGAGCACCATGACGTTTGCCCACTTTTGACCATAACTCTTACTTTTGTTTGTGGATATTTTGTCCTTTTTGTGGACAATATTGTTTTTATTTTTGTTTGTGTGGATGTTCTTGTTGGATAATTTTTTTTCGTTGGTTTGGATATTAGTTTTTGTTACTTGTTAGTTTTGTATGTGTATATATATCTATGTTATGTTTTCGTATGTTAGTCTTTCTTTGAGTTCTTACTTTGAGGACTAAATATCCTATTTTGGTTGGGTGGTGGAAGTTATGGATTAAGGTAAAGTCTGAGTAGCCCCAAGTCCATAACTTCCCTTTATTTTTGATCCGAAGGTTTTCTTGATGTGCTTCTTTTTCCTTGTGGATATTTATTTTTCTGTTGAACCGGCATGTTTAGGTAGTGTAGATAATATGTAAATTCATAGTAGCAATTATCTATTGGCATATACATTATTGTTAGAGTTTTTTTCAATGTTTTGATCAAACATTGGGTACCCTCAAAATTTTTTGAAGTTGTGAGTATTGATGCATTCATACATTTTTTAGTATCTGACAATGTTTGTTCTGATCTTGTGAAGGTAAGTTGACACTGAAAGCACGTCCTGTAAGTCTATACTTGATTGTGGATGCAATTGCCATGTGTGTTATGAGCTTATTTTGTTGTATTCATGCATCTTGCATGGACCCAGGACTTGCCATATTACTCTAAAAGTTAGTTCGGTGATGTGGTGGATATGAAAAGGATCTTACGCCTTTGTTCTTTGAGTGAAATCACTTTTAGCCTAAAATAACCTGCCAGATAAGTGAGAGAATCCTTTTTTCCAAAATTTTGAGCTTATCATGTACTCATTCTTTCTTGACACCTTTTTAGCTTAACCTTGTTTGATGAAATACCTTGATATTGGCCCTGGTCTATCCTTGAACATGTGAACCTTAATTGAGGCCAAAGGCCTAAGTTGAGGGTGGCTGCAATTGGTGGCCCTAGTTTGAGGCATAGATATTGTGTACTTCACGTGAGGCTAAAAACCTAAGTTTAGGGTGGCCCTTATTGTGGTAAAGTAAAATTGATAAGGTGGTTAGTTGGAAAATCAAGGAAATAGATCCCGTAACTAATTGTGAAAAATTGCACAAGTATAGGCCTACCACAGTGGTGCATCGCTGATCATGTCCA
>JAPFFP010026956.1:0-15985 GCA_026153255.1 Solanum medicagineum | reverse complement strand
GAACTATGTGCCTAGCATAGGTTTTCTTTCTGAAATGGGAGGCCCGTAAGGAAAGATGCCTCTGAAATGGGATTGCCTTTTACCCTAGCTCCAGGGGTAGTAGTATGAGGGGCTTGGGCCCCTTGATTGACTTGGTTGGCCACCACTTGGGCAAACATAGTGAGAGCATCCCAGAGCACAACATTGGAGGGTTGCTCCTTGAGAGATTGTGCCCTTCTTCATCTATTGTTTGGCATAATCTAGCATAGCAAAGAACAATCATTGGGAGAGGGGGGGAACTCATTACAACTCTACAGCATGATATTGAACATGAAGAAGGGAAACATTTTCTAAAACATCTCATCACCTCCTACTCAGAGTCATGGCGTGCTTTAGAATCGTCAATTAGACTCCAATCGACATAGTGTGTTAAACTCTGAGGATCTATCAACCTAAAGCTCTGATAACAAGTTTTTGATGACCCAAGTAAAGGGCCTAGAAGTGACACAGTGAATGGGGAACCCGAAGGAACCCCAAACAAGCCTCTTAAATTGTCATTACAGATCATCGGTCATGGAAGCATATAAAAAGATTAAAGACCAAGAATAAGGGAAAAGGGTTAAGGGAAAAGCTTGCACAATATCATAGTCACAAGACAAGAGTTAAACTATATCATAGATACAAACCATGACCAACAACCATCTCTACTACATAGATAAGAGCGGGGGCCAAGACAAAGCAACCTAGCTCAAGCTCATAGTCACATATAACATAAAGCAGAGTATCTCAATACATATCAAGAGAGAGCATAGACTAAGGTCCCCAAAGTGGAGGACTCACGAACTACCTTGAATGGCACCAAACTACCCACGTGGAGGAGGAGGATGATCAACTTGGGAATCAGTTCCTACATGGTGACATCATATAGGTATAGAGTATGCGTTAGTACATTTGAATGCACTAAGTATATAGGATGCAATGCAACAATAGATAGGCATCATAATCAAAATGCATAATGTTAAGTAATAGGCATAATATAACAATATGGCGTGTCTGATCAATGCTTAAGTAAAACATGCTTAAATAACTCATACTCATATAGGATATTATATGTGTAGAAGAGACCAAGCATTGAAGGTACAAACCCCTCAAATGGTTGATGATAATCATATCTTATCACCACGGTAGCGAAGTACAAACCCCTCACATAGTTCATGAGTAGAAACCCCCACCTTGGTTACCCGGGCTCTTATCCCCCCAGATTGGGTATGGTTTAATGCAACACCTGATATAGAGTATATCATATACATAAGCTCATTACACCATCATATAATCAGTCATGTCATATCTCATGCTTTGGACCTTCAACTCTTCAAGAAATCACATCCGGATATTTTAGCAAACACTTAGAGGGTGTGTAACGCTTGTATAAAATCATGAAATATAGAGATGAAACCATGCAAGAAAATCTATTGTAAAACAATCAATCAACACTTTGCAACACCATCAAGTAATACAAATCAAAACCCCTCTTCAAATCTTACAATAGATCAAAGATTTATAGCTCAAAACATAGCAAAACAGTCATAACTTTACATAGCTTTAACATAGTGTATAGTTAATTTCATAATAATCAAGACTCATTTGTAAATCAACTTTAATCATGCAATTTGAGTAAAAGGAGGCTTGGGTATCATGGGTGAAAGGAACCCATGAAAGAAATCCACGTACTTTGACTTAGAGATTAACTTTGTGAGGGTTGGAATTTGAGACTTGAAGCTTGAAGAACCTTGAAGGAGAACTGTAGCTTGGGATGAGGGTCTGGGACTTGAGTTTGGGGAGTGAAAATATGACTCAAGTATTTGAGTGAGTATTGGGAAGTGTTTTGGCTAATATGAGGCTGAAATTTGACTAAGTATGGCTAAAAACATGTTTCGGAATACTTAGGCCCAAGACTTAGAAGTCATAGACCGAACCAAAAAAACAACAGTCCACAAAATGAACAGGGGCGCATCACAGAGGCAACACGAAAACCCCTCTGGAAATTGCACTTTTGGAATTTCATAATTGCTAATCTTTCGCTCTTAAATCGGGGTTAGACCCTTCTTCACCTAATTTTGACCCCCTAAACAAGAATTTAAAGTCAGATTTTTGAAATAGCAAATGGATTTTGAGATATATGAAATTTAAAATTCTTGGCATTCCGAGGCACGTTTTTGAGCATGTTTTGGGGTCATTTAAGTATAGCAAGGGTATAACATAATGTTATGTTGGCACATAGTTCAAGGAAAGAGAGCACCTTCCATCCATCGGTGTTAAGTCTAATCCCATGGAATACTTATAGTAACCATACATTAATAACTTGCAATAAACGTGGAATCATGTCATGAGTAGCTCTAAACATACTTAACCTCTAATAGTGAGCCTAACTTGAAACATGAGAATAGATCATCATCAAACATTACCCTTGCATTAACATCAAAGGCTCATAAGAGCTAAAATCTTATAAATAAGACTTAACTTCATACTTGTATTATCATAGATAGTCTCATGAATTCATAACATACTTGATAGCCCATATTCATCATGAAGTCACTTGACGTACAAAATATGTAAATAACTTGAGAATCCTTGACTTGACATTTTATCGAACCCTTGGTGGGTGTGTAATACTTGTTCAAAATCATGCAGTTCAAGAGTGAAATTATGTGAGAAAACTCAATGCAAATCAACCCACCAACATATCGCAAAACCCTCATGTGAAATACCTTGAAATCAATATTCAAATCTCATAATAGGTCATAGTTTCATAGCTCAAAACATACATAGTCTCAGTAGACAAAACCAACTCAGAATATAAGTTTGAGGTAGATAAACATGCATATTTAATAAATATTTCATAAATCCCCAACATATTTCATGCCTATAATACATATTAGAAGATACCTATAGATAATATAACTTGAAACATGCAATTTCACAAGATAGAAAGATTGGACACCATGAGTGAAAGGACCCAATGGTTGAAACCGACATATTATAGACTTGGTTTTTCATGGTGTAGACTTGAAGAGAAATTGAAGCTAGAGTGAAGTTCTGGAGATCCAGAATTAAGCTTGGGACACTTGAATTCGGATGAAATATTTGGTCAACTGTTAGAGAGGGTTTTGAGAGTGTCTAGAATGATATAGAGTTGAAACGTGGCTAAGTATAGGTGTTTTCAAACGTATGAGGGCATGGGGCTAAGACCCTAATGCCTTAGGTGGAAACAGGAAAAATAAGGAAGTCACAACACTGCTCCGTGACAGGTCCACGTTGCAAAGCCATTGCAGACAGCCACTAGAAATGAAAATTTTTGAAAATAATTTTTTTTGCTACGGTAGCTATAAATCAAGGTTATACCCATTTCCCACTAAATTTTTCCCCATGATCACAAATATGAAGTCAGATTTTTGATATATTGCACGAATTTTGAGATATATGAAAATTACGATTATGGGCAATTTCGAGGCACATTTTTCAGGCGTTTTTGGGGCATTTCAATATCTCCCCCTTGGGGACAATCATCCTCAAATGTCAAAGAAATGTACATAAGAGAAGTAATCATGAAGATTTCAGCCCAACATGGATGTTGATTGATGGTCACGCTCCAATAAGAAAGTGGTCGCTATGAGTAATTAACTTAACTCAGATTAGGGTTGAATCCACAGGGAATACAGGGCTTGACTACAAGAATTCACCACTAATCATTTCTAGTGTCTATAACTACAATCTATAAATGAGGGGGGTAGGGTTCATGTGATTCAAAAACAAAGATAAAGTAAACACTAACTAAAATGCAAGAAAACACTCAAATTTGGGGACAACTTGGGAATTGTGCTTCCCATGGCTCGTTGACTCAAATACCCTAGATAACATAACTATAATTGGTGAATCGCATGGAGGAGGGTAACTTAGGTTCTTCCAGCACTCTTGTGAAGGTGAAGGTCGAATTTCACCATGGCGTTTGGTCGGCTACCATGGCATGCCAACTAACCATCACCTATTGTCCCAGTCAACCTCCCCTTGGTCAGGTTTGGTCGATTAGACGGGAACACATCAACCGAATCCTATCATCTACTTCCTTTTTCCTATTCATCACTACCTTTGTCGGTATCATGATATTAAGCAGGGTTTGGTGTTGGCCACTACCAAACAACATTAATAACAAAGGGAAATAGACAATACAGGAAAAACCCCAATCATAGAAATGCACGAAACCTAGGTCATTTCAAGTCAACTACCCATAGTTCCGATAAACCCCAAGTTGTGGGTGCTTAGCTACACATCGCTAAGATAAAACACACAAAAGTGCAAGTAATACGCATAGTTGCGAATTTTACCAACTCCAATGAAAGTGAAGACACCCAAATTGCAAATCCACAAGCTTGATAAATTCCAAAGTGTGTAGCACAAGATTTCCAATCTCCAAAAAGGGGTTTTCAAAGGGAAAATAATAATCTAAGTTGAAACCCTAAAATATTTATGGGAGAATATTTTTGAGCTTAAAGACAAAGGCTAATATTTAGAAGTGTCGACTCTTATTTCTCTCTCGTCCTCCTCTCTCAAAAACCTAACTTAAACTATTTATAGTATGTACAAAACAATCCTTAAAATTATGCAGAAAAGACAGCTGGCATCTGATAGATATTGCAGTTGCGACTCATAGGATGGCCTACGAGTCTTAGTCGGGGTCTCGTATCAGGATCTTGGCATCTTGGACTAAACTGGTACGACCTATAGGTACGAGTCGTTGCTTGAGCTACGACTCGTATGTTGGTCTCGTACTCTTGGTCTTCAATTTTTGGTCCAACATTTTGGTTCTTTGATTCTAGCTACGAGTCCATCTATACAAGTCGTAGTGTATCTTATGACTCGTAGGAGTGACCCTCACTTGGCAGATTTCCGAACTTTTGGTCTCTGATCCTGTTACGACACCACCCTACTACTCGTAGTGTGAACTACGACTCGTAGGTGGGCTCGTATGGCCTTGCCCTCACTAGAAAGGAGTCCCTCACACTCACTTAAAAGCATTTAGAATTTAGGGACTGAGGAAGCATTCTCACTCTCATAATTGAAATTCAATGCATACTGACTAACACCATAGGCTTGCCTCTATACTCATCTTTTGGCTTGGTGATAGAGTGAAGCTATTACTCAAGGACTTATCGGCTTTTAACATAGGCTCAAGGTGCTTTGGGATGGAATTTTGTGAAAGTGGTGACTAAAAGCTATCCTTGAATCATGTTTACCAACTCCCTTTACTTCAATAATCCAACCATTATTTCATCAATCCACCCTTGTTTTCTTCCTTTGAACTTTTCTCGAGTGATTTCTTTCTTTTTTTTGGCTGTGCCTTTATTTCAAACTCACTTTTGCTACATTTTTCTATTACAAGCACTTTTCTTCTTTTTCTTCACTTGGTTCATGCTTTTTCACTTCTTTCTTGATTTCTCAACTAACAACCTTATTATTATTACTTTACCACAATAAGGGCCACCCTCAATTTAGGCTTTCAGCCTCAGGTGAAGTTCACGCTATCTTTTCCTCAAACCAGGGCCACTAACTGCAGCCACCCTCAACTGAGGCCTTTGGCCTCAATCAAGGTTCACATGTTCAAGGATAGACCAAGGCCAATATCAAGGTATTTCATCAGACAAGGTTAAGCTAGCAAGGTATCAAGAAAGAATGAGTATATGATAAGATCAAAAATTGGGAAAAGGGGATTCTCTCACTTAAATGGTGGGTTATTTTAGGCTAAAAGTGGTTTCACTCAAAGAACAAAAGCCTAAGATCCTTTTTATATCCACCACATCACCAATCAAACTTTTAGAGTAACAAGGTAAGTTCTTGGTCCATACAAAATGCATGAATGCAGCAAAATAAGCTCACATTACACATGTCAATTGCATCCACAATCAAGTATAGACTTACAGGTCATGCTTTCGGTCTCAGGTTACCTTCACAATATCAGAACAAACATTGCTAGATACTCAAAAATGTATGAATGCATCAATACTCAGAACCTCAAAAATTTTGAGGGTACCAAATTTTGCATCAGAAGTTTAAAGAAAATTTAAGAACTATATATATGCCAAAAGATAACATTACTATGCATTTACAAATTATCTATACTTCCTAAAACATACCAGCTCAACAGGAAAATAAATATCCACAAGGAAAAAGAAACACAACAAGAAAACCTTGCGGTCACAAATAGGGGAAGTTATGGACTTGAGGCTACTCAGATTTCACCTTAATCCATAACTTCCACAACCCCAACAACAGATGAAACTTTGTTCTCAAAGTAAAGACAAAACAATAAAAACACATTATAACATAGATATATATACATATATTCACCAAAAACCAAAAATAAACATCCAAAGTAAAAGTAACATAATTAAAACACAACCAAAAACCGCATAAAAATAAGATTGTCTAAAAAGAAAACAAAGTATCCAAAACATCAAGATACAACTGGGGTCAAAAGAAGTCAAACATCTTGGTGCTCATGCACTAGTCTCAGTCTAATCAGCGGGGTCCTGGGGCTGTCTCTCCTCCTTTGTTGCAGTGCCGGAAGTACCCTCTCCAGGCGGAGTGTGTTGCGCTTTCTCTCTCTCTGTCTGTCTCTCTGCATTGCCACAAATAAATGTGACTCCTGCACCACCTTCTTAGGTATGGGCTCCTCCTCCTGTCTTGACTTCTTCAGGGCCGGCTCTGGGTTAGCATGCTCTAGGGGTCTCTTCCCTTGGGTGTACGGACGGTTGGCAAGCCAATCAAAGGCCTCGTCACCTCCCAGTGCTACCTTTGGGGCTGAAATAGATGTTGCCAACAGCTGAAATAAATCGTCCTTGAACCTGGCCAACTCATTAGTCACCGCACTCATGTCGGCAGGCCTAGCACACTCGAGCTTCTTCTAGAATCTATCCTGAAATGCATCGACCCGTGCATCAACTGCTCGTACTCTATCATCAACTAACTCTCAGGAAAATGCCTTCATCCTCTCCTTGAAGTCCTGAACAGTCTGATCAATCAACGGCTGGACCCGTGCTAACAACTCACGAAGCCTCCCCTATGTTACAGTAACACTATGCAATAAAGCCTGATATGCAATAGTAGAGAAAAGAGGGTAGACCTGTAAAGAAGGAGTTGTTGGTGCTGGAGTGCTAGATGAAGGTGTAGACTCGATCTCAGCTGCAGGTGTGGACTCTATAGTGACCGGAGTAATGCCGGTAGTAGCTGGAGGTGAACCTGGCATCTGGGGCTCTACCGGGTATAGCTCTAGCATATAAGGTGGGATAGCTCTTTGTAGGGCGATTGGGTTTTAATCCACCTTGATTAGGATGGGGTCCATTGTGCGCAAAGCCTCTATATGAGGGTTTAAGTGCAGATACACCATCATACCCGCTTCTTTGCACAATCTATGAATCAGAATGGGGAATGGCAAAGCTTGATGAGTGCGAACTGTCGACTTGTGGATCTGTTCTGCTAACACTCAGGCTAAATAAATTTCATACCCTGCCAAGAGCTCGCCAACAACATGACTCTCTCTAATGTGATCACATTATCTGTGAATGTGGGCTTGATGCATATCCAGATGATAGACCACCAGAACTTTTCCCTAAATGAGAGATGGGCCTTCAAATATGCTTGCCATGACCCGTAACCCATATCGTCTTAACAACTTCCTCACAAATTTGGCCTGTTATCCACCTCAATAACGTCATTTTCTGCCCAGCATCATTCTGATTAACTGCGTTCCTCATGCCTTCCATCTTACTGTCATATTCTGCTGTAGAATGTGGGGCTCTGTAATTTGGCCCAAATTGCACCCTTCGAATGGTCTCCACTAAGATGTCGACTGTCTCACCCCTGACCATGACTTCGCTCAACCGTGGTGCATCGATGGGCTTTATGAGCCTTGGACGGTTGCTACACAATAGCACAATATGAAGCATAGAATTCCCTAACCAAGTAAGGAGTGTACTTCCCCAGCAATAGTGATAACCAACCTAATCCATGGCGGTCCATGTCAGCTTCAAAATCTTGCACACCTTTTAGCCCTAAATCTTTCAACCTTGGCTCATCGTGAAATTTTCGACTGGCCTCCCTTCACCTTTAAGTTTCAGTCCCTTATCATATATCTCTTTCATTCCAGGAACACACCATCTTGTGTTTTGCGGATCGATGGAGGTGACAGTGCACATTGAATCCTCAGGCTGAGGAGGAACAGTCTCTTCTGAATGAGCCTGAGATATCTCAAAAGAGTACACATTAGAAGTGGAGTCATCTTTATCTGACTCAGTTTCTTCACCCTCCTAATTAGACTTGGAGGGGTTGTCCACTGCCATTAGTATTCTGGTTGATTGTACTTGTGCCACAGGCAATTTCACCACTGAGTTAGGGTGCATATGCATCTCCTTCGTTGATTTCTCTTCCTCGGAGGACTCATACCTTTGGCGATGACCTGAAACAAAAGTAGAAACTCGTCTTCCTCTTGAAGACATTTTCTCCGTAAACAAAGCATTAGTGCCAAGATGTTGTATTCCAACTATCAAGTAACAAGTGAAGTAAGTACATAAGAATAGTACAATTACTAAAGTAAAAAAAAAAACTTGAACCAGGTACAAAGCTGCAGGTACGAGGTATAGGTACGACTCGTAGGATGACCTATGAGTTTTACTTCATCATCATAGAACCAACATATAAACTAAAGAGCATTCTGTAATAAGCTACGAGGCATATATATGACTCGTAGAGTGACCCTACTAGTCATATTCTCGGCTCGTAGCTCAATTCGGATTCAGTTCGAGAATTCAGATCAGGGCCACGAGGTCAAACAAAAAGCATCTCAAATGTCTCTAACTTTTCCATTACGACCAACAATCACTCAAACAAGAAAAAAAGTTTGCCACACAAAGGCATGGACAACACCGTAACAAATCAACACATTCTTCATCACCAGTCAGAACAAAACAAAGCAGAAATCAACCCTTAACAGTCCTGAATTCTTTCAGAGGTGTTAGTCTTCTCTAATATTTTAAAAGTAATATGATAACACCCATCAACCTAAAATTTCAGTTCCTCATGATCTTCATATGATAACGACTAATAAGTACACAACAAAACACAAGATCATCATCTCAGTTTCCTTAATAACTAAGCAAGAACAGACCCTAAGACTCGACTTTTCACAAGGAAGCAAATATTTTCGCATCACATTCTTCTTACTGTCGCAATAACTTTCACATGATTATACTCCTAAGATATTCATCCATGCATCCATCAAACAAGAGCTTATTCAAATGCGAACCAATTTTAACCACGAAAACTAACTAGATGAATGAATGAACAAAAAGAAGAAGAAAAATCAGCAGAGTTCTTGGTGCACCCTTCAATCTCTGAGGAATTTTAGTAGGTGAAAACGTAAAGGTGGATGAAATAGTAGAGAATGATGGGGGGAGTTGTCAATTGAAAAGGAACGCTTCATGAAGGGGCATGAAAAGCCAAGAGACGCAAATCTCTTAAAATTCAAAATGATCTATCTTTTAAAAATTCAGCTGATTAGTTTTACGAGACCCCGACTACGAGTCATATGTCATCTGACGACTCATAGGTCCCGATCTCGTAGTAGACCCAACACTTGGAAAAATTTTGATTTCATACCTGAGCACCACGAACCCCACTTACGACTCGTAAGAGATCGTATGAATCGTAAGGTTGGCTCATAGTGTGTGTGCCAGCTTCATCGTACTTACTACTTCCCTCTACAAAGCATGACTAGGAGTCATAACCTTCACTATGACTCGTAAGCTTGCATATAGAAGCTTCCTCAAAGCATGATTTATCAATTCTTCAGCTCTTGTTTTGTTCCTGCACTCTATCACTTAAAATACACCAAAATGCCAATTTATGCAATTGGTTCAAAGCCTCAACATTTCTCAAACACATATTAACTTAACAATCAACAATTAGAATACAATTAAATGTCAAAAAATAGAATCAACACACAAAAGATGCTTGGCTTGCCTCCCAAGAAGCGCCTTATTTAACGTCATGGCTCGACTCAGTCATTCATGAGTACTTAGACTTCCTCATGGGCTCCATCACTACTTTTTTTACTTTTCCTTTGCTCATCTTGCACTGTATCTAGCTACTCAGTGAGTTGTTCAATCCTATCACCCCAGACTTTTCATTGATATAGTTTGTTTTTCCACTTTGTAATTACATTTGAGGACGTCAAACTTTATCTCCCTGACTATAACATCTTGCTCATTCACCTTGGTCAGGACTTGTTCAAGAATATGCTCCATCCGGGTTAGTTGATCGGTGATACAATGCTGGTGGGGTAACCTCGTCAAATGTGCAGCATTTTTGCTTTTAGTTTTACTAGAGGCTCCCGTAGATGCACTAGTGGTTGGTCCGGCTTTCCCTTGAAAGGATTGGTAAACTTTAACAACTTCAAATAGCTTATCCATGACCTCAATTATCTCATTAAAGGCCGCCTTACGAAATCCCAACACTTTCCTCTGAATAATGCGTTAGCCTGCCCTTGTAGTTTAGAAGTTAGTGCTTGATAGAAGCTAGCTGTCAATTCATCATCAGTTAGACGATGGTTCTGATATGCAACCAAGCACTGTTTATATCTCTCCTAGGCCACTATTAAAGGTTCTCTTAGCACTCTTTTGAAGTTACAGATGTTATTTTGTAGCCTTTACATATTGGTCGCCTTATAGAAGTTTCTGAGGAAGACACTTTGTACCTCTCCCCAGTTTGAGCAAACATCAGGTGGGAGGATCGATCACCATTTTGCAGCTTCATTCCGTAGAGTCATGGGGAAAACTTGAAGAGCCATATCCTCCCAAGTAGGGTGTCTCGTCCCAAGGACCTCCCTCGGCGTTTGATTGAAATTTTGTAGATGAATTTGGGGACCATCAGACCCTTGCCCATGAAATAGGGCACGCCTCTGTAAAGATTCCAACACATAGGTTGCAATGTAAAGCATCTGCTCAACCATAGTGCCAGCTAACTCGTACCTAGAATTACTAACAAAAACAAACAGAAAAAGTAAAATACAAGAGTCTCTAGAAATTAACACTAGAATTAACTAATTGTGAACTTAAGTCAAAACCTAGTCGTATTCCCCGGCAACGGCGCCATAATTTTTGATTGATAATCACGCTCCAATAAGAAAGCGGTCGCTATCAATAATTAACCTAACTGAGGTTAGGGTCGAATCCACAGGAAATACAGTGCTTGACTACAAGAATTCACCCCTAATCATTTCTAATTTCTATAACTACAATCTCTAAATATGATGGGGGGTTCATGTGATTAAAAAAACAAAAAGAAATAAACACTAACTAAAATGCGAGAAAACACTCAAATTTAGGGATGTCTTGGGAGTTGTGCTCCCCATGGCTCGTTGACTCAAATACCCTAGATAACATAAATACAGTTGGTGAATCGCATGCAGGATTATAACTTAGGTTCTTCTAGCCCTCTTGTGAAGGGGAAGGTCGAATTCACAATGGCGCTTGGTCGGCTACCATGGCATGCCAACTAAGAGTTAGCTATTGTCCCAGTTAACCTCCCCTTGGTTAGGTTTGGTCGATTAGACGGGAACACATCCACCAAATCTTGTCATCTACTTCCCTTTCCCTTTTCGTTACTACCTTAGTTGGGATCATGATAGTAGGCAGGGTTTGGTGTTGGCCACCACCAAACAACATTAATAACGAAGGGAAATAGACAATACATGAAAAACCCCAGTCATAGAAATGCACGAAATCTGGGTCATTTTAAGTCAACTTCCCATGGTTCCCACAACCCTAAGTTGTGGGTGCTTAGCTACTCATGGCTAAGATAACACACACAAAAATGCAAGTAATAGGCACAGTTGAGAATTTTACCAACTCCAATGAAAGTGAAGACACCCAAATTGCAAATCCACATGCTTGATAAATTCCAAAATGTGTAGTACAAGATTTACAATCCCAAAAAATGGGTTTTCAAAGGGAAAATAAATAATCTAAGTTAAAACCCTAAATATTCTTGGGAGAATATTTTTGAGCTCAAAGATAAAGGCTAATATTTAAAAGTGCCAACTCTTGTCTCTCTCTCGTCCTCCTCTCTCAAAAACCTAACTTAAACTATTTATAGTATATACAAAAGAACCCTAAAAATTATACAAAAAAGACAGCTGGTATTTGATAAATTTCGCAGTTACGACTTATAGGTTGGCCTACGAGTCATAGTTGGGGTCTCGTATCAGGATCTTAGCATCTTGGGCTGAACTGATAGAAGTTGTTGCTTGAGCTATGACTCATATGTTGGTCTCGTAGTTTTGGTCTTCAATTTTTGGTTCAACATTTTGGTTCTCTGATCCTTGCTATGAGTCCACCTGTACGAGTCGTAGTGTGTCTTACAACTAGTAGGCTAGGCTCTTATGAGTGACCCTCACTTGGCAGATTTCTAAACTTTTGGTCTTTGATTCCTGTTATGACGCTACCTTATGACTCGTAGTGTGAACAACAAATTGTCGGTGGGCTCGTATGGCCTATGCTTCAGCAAAATCTACAACTTTTCTTCAAAATCATGCCAACCTAACTTTTCTGCAAGATTAACAAAAAAAAATATCAAAACAATAAAACGTCGCTTTAGGAACTCACAAAATCCTTTGTTTTAGGCACCAAATGTACTGTAATTTGATAGCATGTCAAATGCAAGAAATGCATTTAAAAATCATTTCAAATATCTCAAGATGAATGGAAAAATACACCATAAATTTGTCAACATGCACATGAATGCATGCAAAATGACATAAGGGCTAAGACCTAAGGCATGAAATCACATAGGGGACTTACTTTAGTACCTTAGGCTTGAGTAGAGTGGAAGATATATGGATAACACTTTTGCATCTCTGACTCGGCTTCCCATGTGGTACTTTCAACTTGTTCGTTTCTCCAAAGAATCTTGATAGAAGCTACATACTTGTTTCTCAACCTCTTCACTTATCTATCAAAAATTTCTACTAAAACCTCCTCATAAGTCAAATTATATTCTACCACACCCACAACATCAAAAGTTACAAAGAACTTGGGTCACCCATACAGTTTCTCAACATAGATACTTGGAAAATCGGATGAATCATATTTACATCAATGGGCAACTCCAACTCATAGGCCACCTTACCAATCTTCATCGACACTCTATAGGGACATACAAACCTTGTTATCAATTTACTCTTCCTTCCAAATCGAACCATACCTTTCATGGGCGAGACCTTCAAATAAACCCAATCACCAACCTTAAATTCAAGATCCCTTCTCCTCACATTGGAATAGGACTTTTGTCTACTTTGGGCTGTTTTCTATCTCTCCCTTATTAACTTCACCTTCTCCAAGGCCTCCATGACCAAATCCGTACCTAGCAAAGCCATCTCCCCCACTTCAAACCACCCAATCGGAGATCTACAATGCCTACCATAAAGAGCCTCAAAAGAAGCCATATCAATGCTATAGTGGTAACTATTGTTGTAAGCAAATTCAATCAGTGGAAGATGATCATCGCAACTACCCTTAAACTCCAAAACACAAGCTCTAAGTATATCCTCAAGAGTTTGGATAGTTCTCTCGGCCTGGCCATCCGTTTGAGGGTGAAAGACCGTGCTAAGCTTAACCTTGGTAAAGAACTCTTTGGAAGAACCTCCAAAAGTGAGAAGTGAATTGAGCACCGCGATTCGAAATGATAGACAAGGGCATCCCATATAATCTAACCAACTCATGTATATATAACATAGCATAAACTTTGGCACTATAAGTTGTTTTGACCAGTAAGAAATGAGTCGATTTTGTCATTCAATCAACCACGACCCAGATAGAGTTAAAATGCTTTCTAGTCTTAGGCAACCCAACCAAAAAATCCATGTTGATTTCCGCCCACGTTCAAGTAAGAATCTCTATATCTTGGGCTAGGCCACTCGGCCTTTGATGTTCGGCCTTCACTTGTTGGCAAATGTGACATTTGGATATGAACTATGCAATGTCTCCCTTCATACCACCCCATCAATACACTTCCTTCAAATCTCCATACATCTTTGTAGAACCGGGCTGAATAGTAAGCCTCATCTAAAATCTTCTTTCTCAATTCATCAACACTAGGCACACACAATTTACCTTGGTACGTAAGGATACCATCTCTGCGTTGGTTCAAAATCTCCACCTTACCATGTCTCACCAACGCCTTCAATTTCAACAATGAGGCGTCAAAATCCTGCTTTTCCTTCACTTCTTCAATCAAGGAAGATTTAGAACCATCAACAACTACTACACCACCATTGTCAACTTCTTGCAACCTAATCCCCAATATAGCCAACCGATGGACCTCTCTCGCAACCTCTTTGCCGCTATTATCAACATGAGGTACGCTAACTATAGACACCCTACTTAGAGCATCGACCACAATATTAGCTTTGTCAGGGTGATAGTGCACACTCATATCATAATCTTTAAGGAGCCCTAACCACCTTCTTTGTCTTAAGTTAAGGTCTTTTTGGGTGAACACATATTGGAGACTCTTATAATCGGTAAACACAACAACATGGACCCCATACAAATAGTGCGCCAAATTTTCAAAGCAAATACAATGGCCGCCAATTAAAGATTATGGGTGGGGTAATTCTTCTAATATACACTAAGATGTCTTAAGGCATACACTATCACCTTATCACTTTGCACCAACACACACCTAAAATCAATTCTTGAGGCATCACAATACAAAACAAACCCTTCCAAACCTTCCGGTAGAACCAAGATAGGAGCGGAGAAAAGCTTATTTGTCAAAGTTTGGAAACTCTTTTCAAACTCATCCATCCACAAAATTTGTTGTTCTTTTGGGTCAACTTAGTCATACGAGAAGCAATAGAAGAGAACCCATTTACAGACCTCCGGTAATAACCCGCCAAACCCAAGAAACTTCATAGTCCGATAGAGTCAAAGGTCGAGGCCAATTTCTAGTCACATCCTTCTTCTTAAGATCCACCTTAATGCCATCACCTGACACCACATGCCCAAGAAAAGCAACCACTTTCAACCAAAACTCACATTCCTCATATTTTGCATACAACCTCTCCTCCCTCAAGATTTGCAACACCGCCCTCAAGTGTTTCACATATTCCTCCTCACTATGAGAATAGACTAAGATATCATCAATAAAAACCACCACAAACAAGTCAAGGTAGGGTTTAAAGACCCTATTCATAAGATCCATGAATATAGTCGATGCAGTAGACAACCCAAAGGACATAACCACAAACTCAAAGTGCCCATACCTACTCCGGAAGGTTGTCTTGGGAATGTCATACTCCCGCACTTTCACTTAGTGATAACCGGACCGATCATCAATCTTAGAGAAGTGATTATCCCTTGAAGTTGATAAGAAAGGTCATTGATCCATGGAAGAGGGCACTTATGCTTGATGGTGACTCTATTAAGTTGCCGATAATCAATGCACATTCTAAGAGAACTATCCTTCTTCTTCACAAACAATAAAGCACTACAAGAAATGAACCTTTTCGCGGCGACAAACATTCCCACAAAAAGTCAAATTATCGCCACAAATACTCTATCGTGGCGACCTATGGATCGTTGGCTATACTAAGTGGCTGATACTTATCCATGGCGACAACACAAGTCACCACCAAAGGTTCAGTTTTTGTGGCGACTAAAGCTGCCACCAACTCTTATTAAATTTTTCACGAAAATCACCTAGCAAAAACGTAAAATTCTAGAAAAAAGTGAACAATTATTTTGTTTTCAATTTTTTCTCGCAATCACAATACTTTTGACCTTTTAGATACACAAATAACATCTTTTCCATATTACCCTCTGTCCCTATCTCACTATTAATTTTATTTTTAACTTCATTCGATTTTTTTTTCATGTTTCAAGCTCTATAGGAATAT
>JAPFFP010026945.1:0-15986 GCA_026153255.1 Solanum medicagineum | reverse complement strand
CCCAAGACATCATAGTCTAAGATGTCATCCTTATCGTCTTATGGCAAACTTCATGGTCTAAGTGAGAGTCTGCATCATGTTATGAATCATTTCATTATCTAATACGTGCTCTAGCTATTTTATCTAATATGCAAACACATTGTACAATCACTTTATCGCTTTCCTACACGTGCAATTGCACTGCACAATTTCTTTATTGCTTTTTAGTATATACAAATGTTTTAATTTATTGCACAAATATTTTAATTTTTGCGCAAATGCGTTTTATTCAAATGTACTGTAAATGATTTAATTGCTTTAAATAATAGCCTAAATACTTTGAGTTTATTTGCACACATGCTTTGAATACACTATATACAATTTTTTTACATAATTGCACAAATGCTTTCAAATATATTTGCACAAATGCTTGTTAGAGTGCATTATTTTTAAATACGTCATTTTCATGAATAATTGGCTCGAGACACCTCATTTTTCCAGATCATTGACTAAAAAGTCACATCATTATAAATCATTTGACTGGAAGCATCCTCTTTATAAATCATTTGTTTTAAGGCCTCATTTCATTAATCATCGATGAAAAGCATCATCCTCATCGATCATTAGCCTCAAAACCTATTTTTCATAAGTTTATGTTTTATTTCTTATCTCACTAAATTATTTATACTCGCAAAGTTGCAACATTACAAATTCATACCTGAGAGGTGATATTTTAAGATTTTTCTATATATTGTTAACTAATTGAATAATCTAGTTTAAAGTTTTGCAGGAACATGAACAAAATGTGGAACTTCTTTTTCTTAGCAGCGAACTAGGGCATAGTCTGAAGAGGAATGCCAAACTCTTTGGATGCAAGTTGAGAAGTGACTTTCACCATAATCAAACAACACCCCTATTAGAAGGCATGTGGTCTTTTTTTTTTTTTTTTTGAGGAAGGGTTTGTCTATTTCAGTTTCACGTCCGATGATCTCAACTCTCATCGGAAGCAATCTTTCCAATTCGAGAGACAAGGCAGCAAGAGCTCTGAAAATTATGTCCATGTAGGTCCTTAATTATGGGTGTGAAGTACACCACATTCATGACTAAGAGATTGCAAGCATCTTTTTCATGCTCAATTTACTTGTCACTCCTCCCTATCAAAGGTTATCTTAGCATAAAAAGATTTCCTTTTCAACCATTTGAGTCGAACTACAAGCAGTTTGATTCCCATGTTCGGGATATGTAGGCCAGCTCCATGTTGAAAACCTAACGGTGTTCCTACCTCCCCTCTTTCTATTCCTGATCTTTTTGGTCTCTCCACAAATCGACTCCAAAATATCTTTAATATTCTTTCAAAATCATGAGTTAAATCAAGCATCTTGAACTACAAATGGCCTGGATTCTCATGTAATCTGGGATATGTAGAAAATCCAACACTGGATTTCGGCCATACTTTTCTAAAGTTCATACTTTTCTTTCAAAAGACGAAGGTGTGGTCGGTCAAAATTGGATTCGTCAACTTCCTTTGCCTCGAGTCTCTTTATTGACCTAAGCCAAATGAGGGGCAGTTGTTGACACCCAATTTGACCTTCCACAATATAAATTAATTATCGAGTTTCTTCAATTTTTTAACAATTTAAAATAATATCTTTTAGAAAATTAAAAAAAATGTTTTAAGTTATTTTGCTTTTAATCTTTTAATTGTTAATATATTATTACATATTTTTCATGAATTTTATTATCACGTATTTGATTGTTACTCTTCATAATTATTCAAAATCACTCCGAAAGATTTTAATTATGTTTATATCTTTATCCTAATATAATTATAAATTATTCTTTTTTGGGTTACTATTTCACCTTTAAATTTTTAACAAGCTTTCAATCAATTTATGTTAATTCGTCTTATGACCGAATTAATCACTAGTCCACTTCCACTACCCCTTTTTGGCTATGACCATAATTTAAATGGCCAAATCTGAAAATAGAGTTTACCCTCTTTCTAATCCTTATTTTTCAGACCAAATTGGGTCCCTTTTTGAACCAAATTGCAGCCCAAAAATACCCAAATCCGGCCCAAATCTCACCTTGAATCAGCCCTATGTACATATTTTCCCAACATCAACAACCAGGCAGAAACCACCACTCCAACAAGCATACACAACAGCAAAAGCTGCAGCCAGCAGCCCCACATATGCCAACTCAACGTCTTTCTTAACATTTGGATTTGAATTTTGAATTAATATCCAAAACCCCAATCATATCTATCTTCTTCTCCTATAAATACCCTTTTCCTCTATTGTTGGTCCTTACTGGGAAAGCCCCTAGTAATTCCTATCCAATATTTTTCCAGAAATGGTATGTCCATTGAAAGAAATCGAAATCGTGATTTTTGGATTCGAAGTTCGATTGGAGCAGAACAAGAGTCTGTTGGTGGAAGTTTCCTTCTCCAGTCATTCATATTCCAGTTCCTGCTCTTCAAAGAGATCTTGGTTGAGATGGTCTCAAATCTATGACTTTTTATTAAAGAAGTCAGGATCAGATACAAAGTCACTGTTCCAGTAGAATATACCCGGAGTTGTTTCAACTTGTCCAAAGAAATTCTTAGCTTGGTACTTCAAGAAACAAAAATCGTACCAAATTCTGGCATCAGTCTGATCTGGATAGCTTTTACGGATATCCTTTGCTGCATCACGGATGCAACTTAAGCAGTCATTGCCGCTAATATCTCCTCTGCATTGGTATAGGCCATATACTTGGTCCTCAGCATCATCATAGGAGGTACTGAAGCTATTTTCATTGTGAAAAAATGTTTTGTTTCATTGTGTGAGAATCCTACATTATTGCCGACTCGTAACTTAGTCTACATGATTGTCTAAAACTCTTATTTGGAAAGTATTTGTGATAAGGTTATTAGGATCTGTATCTCGCCTAGGATTAGTTATTGAAGCATCCTGCCTCAACTTACTATTGGTTGTGTTTTCATTTGTATTGTCCAAACATATGTTGTTATCACTGGGTTGTGTAAGTAGTCCCTGTCTTCGTCGCTTTGAATATGCAATTGATCTCCTCTCTTATTGGCACTTCTATTATGAACATGTACACAACTTCATTATTAAATTCTTGATTCGTTTACTTGTTAAAGTTTGAGCCTAGTTGGACATAGTTATATGTTTGGTTACAGTCATTAGTGAATATAAGGAGTTCATGTTTGTTTGCTATTCTAAGAGTGGTTTGAACTAATTAAGAGTTATATGCTAGGTACAGATGGCTGCTTTCTTCCTAATGCTCCACAATATGACTTACTGTAGCTTGTTTTAGTTCTTGTTTCTAACCCATTTGGTCCCATTATTTTGTAAAGACAAGATTTGTTGAAATAATAAGTTCATCCTCTGTCAATCCTAGGAGTGTTTGTCCCTGATAACTCATGCTTTGGCCACTTTGCAGAGTAGCCACTGATTTGTTTATGTGTTTTGCTCGCAATAAGATTTCATTTGGTTTAGCAAATAAGGATTTCTGTTATAGATCTATTCTGGTTCCTGTTTATCAGCTGTCTTGTTCCCATCTCTTCATCTATCAATGTTCTCCATTCATTACGAACTCAAGGTTTGTATTTGCAGCTCCCTGTTCCCAGTTCAAATCATTTTATTTTACCTTACCTGTTTCGAGTTTGATTTTCTTAAGAAAATTTTACATGATAGAACTTTGAAAGCATACGTCTAGTTGCATAACTGCTGTGTCTCTATGTGGCTCTTAACAATGTGTTTGATTCATACACCATATGTGCTTTATTTTTCTCATCATCTATTCATCCCTTAAGATTTTTTGGAAAGCTAGCATATTAGTATCATCCTAACTAATATTCCCAGTAGTTTATTTAGCCTGTCAATAGTAAAGAAGTTGTGGAGTCATTTGATACTAAGGTGCTGGTAACATCTCCTTTGTTCCCTGTCAACATACCAAAAATAAAGCTCGTTTAAATGATTTTTACTTGTTTTCAATGTCTGCCATCAAAGTTTGAACGTTCTTGGTTATGTATCCGCTGTGATAAATTAATTTAGTGTCACCGGTCACTTTCTTTCATGGTCCTTTTTGCTTCTCTTGTAACGCTTCCAGTGATATGAATAAATATACATTATGTATGGTAAGCTAGAGTTTGCTTTGTACATGAACTAGGAAGATGCATGCATAATCTTGGAACGCATTTTATTTATTTATTTATTCATATGGTTTAAGTTCTATTTTTGTCTATATATGATTTTCACCGACATATTTCTTTTAGCTTGCACAAGTTATATTTCAAATTAGTTGATCGAGTCGTCCAATATGAATAAGATAGTTGATTATATTGTGAGTTTTCTTTTAAACTCTTGTATCAAGAATATATAAATGTGTTCAAAAATTTTATCTTTGCATAATAGTTGGAATTTTCATAACTTAGTTTGAAACATGCACTACTCTAGTGTTTAAAAGTCATGGATTTATTATTCTTACGTAATAGGTTTCGTATTTATCTACATTATTATTTTCTCTCGTTATATTCTTCTTATACATTTATTCTGATCAAGAATCTTTGAATGTATTTTAATTTTTCTTTCGATTAGTTGAGCATTAAGGACAAACATACTCTCATATTCTTTTATATTTTACATATGTACCACAATTGATTGGTATCATTTGGAATTCAAGTGCAACAAATGGATGACCAACTCGGGAAGCAAAGGTCGATTGAAGTCGTCTCCTCAAGAGGGATCCAGGTCTGTATGGGAAATGATGAAAGGCAAGCTATAGTTGACTTCTTTAAGTGCACAAACAGCTTTATAAAAATAAAGCAATTCATTACTCCCTTCTTCCCCAATTTTATATGTCACCCTCTTCAAATATCTCGAAAGCTTGATAACTTTTACTATTATGCTAGACATTCACTAAATGCAAACATCAAATACAAATATTTTTTTTCAGATGTACATGACTTTTCAAAATATTAAATTATATTATTTGGTGCTTTTGAATAATTTTTTTCCGAACTTTTAAGTCTTGCTTTAAGATATCTAAGAGGTTCAATTTTCAAAAAATGGCAAAGAGGGACTAATATTGCATTGGGCCCATTTTTGGCCTTGTCATATTCCGATCCCACATTCTCTCCTACCTTATACATTTATTTGTATGTTTGTTCACGTATTGTTAAGTTGTTTATATATCTTAATTATCTACATCATTTTATCATATAAACTTGAATTACATCATTTTTAGCTTTAATTTATTAACCTAAATTTGGCCGACAATCGTTTTTAACGAATCCTAAAAGATGTCTAACTCCTTCCTTTCCGGATAACTAGGAACCTTATCTAGAATCATGTATGTTAAGTAGACCAGCATCACTTCATCAAAAATAGGTATCTCAATTTATCTTAAAATAATTAGGTGGCGACTCCTTAAGCTAATTAATTAGGAATCACCAATATGTTGTACGCCGTTTGACCTCGGGTTAAAATGGGGTATAACACCAGATATGTATGGGAAATGATGAAAGGCAAGCTATAGCTGAATTCTTTAAGTGTACATACAACTTTATAAAAATAAAGCAATTCATTACTCCCTTCTTCTCCAATTTTATATGTCACCCTCTTCAAAAACCTCAAAAGCTTGATAACTTTTACTATTATGCTAGACATTCACTAAATGCAAACATCAAATACAATTTTTTTTTCCAGATGTACATGACTTTTCAAAATATTGAATTATATTATTTGGTGCTTTTGAATAATTTTTTTCCATGAACTTTTAAGTCTTGCTTTAAGATATCTAAGAGGGTCAATTTCCAAAAACAGGCAAAGTGGGAGTAATATCGCATTGGGCCTATTTTTGGCCTTGTCATATTCTAATCCCACATTCTCTTCTACCTTATACATTTATTTGTTTTTTGTTCACATATTGTTAAGTTGTTTATTTATCTTAATTGTCTACATCATTTTATCACATAAACTTGAATTACATCATTTTTATGTTTAATTGATTAACTTAAGTTTGGCCGGTAATCGTTTTTAACGAATCCTAAAAGATACCTAACTCCTTCCTTTTAGGATAACTAGGACCCTTATCTAGAATCACATAGGTTAAGTAGACCATTAATTTGGAGTTAATTTAGCATCACTTTATCAAAAATATGTATCCTAAGTTACCTTAAAATAACTAGGTGGCTTCTTAAGCTAATTAACTAGGAATCACTAATATGTTGTACATCATTTTTCCTCGTGTTAAAATGGGGTATAACAGGGGGTTTTTACTCCATCAACCTCATGATGGGGTTAGTACCTCATGTGCTTATCCAAGGGGGTGGTAGGTTAGTACCTCATGTGCCTATCAAGGGTGTGGTAGGCCTTGGCTTGCACTATAATGGTCACTCCTTATACTCATATTATGTTTTATATAAGCATGATTTTACTTCAAGAATCATTCATACATGTCATATTGTTAGTATGCTATTCATTACTATGACTATGCATTTTGCCTATGATGCTTACCTCTTGTTTCATTACATCCTACATACTTAGTACATTCAAATGTACTAACACAAACTCTATGCCTACATGATGTCACCATGTAGGAACCAGAGCTCCTATTGATTTTCCTCCTGGCTAGACGGATTGTTCAAGTTAGCTTATGGTGAGTTCTCAAGTCCGGGGACAATATCTATCTTCTCTCAAGCTTATGTTTAGACTATGTCTTGCACGTATAGATTACCTATTATTATTATCATGAGGGTGAGTCCGGTTGCTTGTCTTAGCCTCGCTCTTATCTATGTAGTAGAGGTGCTGTTGGACGTGATATGTATCTATGCTATGAGCTTTGACTCTCTTGTTTCTTGATGTCTATGATATGGAAGTTCACCCTAAGTCCCAGTCCCCCTTGTTTATGCTTATGTCTTATTGTCATTCTGATTGCTTCCGTGACCAAGGATATGTAATGATATGCTATGAGGCTTGTTTGGAGTTCCTTCGAGTTCCCCATTCGCGGTCACATCTAGGACCTAGGCTTGGGTCGTGACAAAGATGGTATCAGAGCACTAGGTTGTTAGATCCTCGGCGTCAAACACACCGGGCCGATTAGAGTATTATTCATGGTTGTGAAGCGTGCCACAACTATGAATAGGAGGCTATGAGGCATTTTAGGAAATGTTTCACCTCTTCATGATCTATGTCGTGCGATGGAGTTAGGTCCCCTAGGGCTTATTGCTGATCCCTAACCGTTATATTACAGGATATATCTCAAGCTACTCAAGAAGGTGATATGACGAATGTGGAGGTTCACAATACTCTATGAGTATTGGCCAAAGCGGCAACAAAATTGGTAACTCACCTCGATCGATGATATGACGAATATGGAGGTTCGCAATACTCTATGGGTATTGGCCAAAGCGGCGACAAAATTGGTAACTCACCTCGATCAACAAGTGAGTGCCCCCGAGACCTCATTTGGTAAAAAGAGAGGTAATGAGGGATCCAAGAGGGCTCGATTTGATGGTACCTTCCAAGATCAAGAGTTAGACGATGTTCCAAGCAAGTGGGTTGCCATGGATGGGGTGGTCAGCCCAAGTATCATGGTGAAGGTGTTGGTGGACAAGCTCCTCCTACATGCAACAAGTGTGGAAGGTACCACCGGGAGATTGCTTAGCCAGCTCGGGTGCGTGTTTTGGATATGGTGGGATGGACCAGAAGATGAGGCATTGCCCATGGGTCCCTAAAGATCACAAGGACGGTCGTCGATGTTCTCAACCATACCCCTCTAGGGGTCACTAGGCTTGGCATGGTACTCCATAGGTAAGTTTAAGGTTTCGATTTTGATGAATCCAGGTTCCATGATTCCTTTTGGTTGCTAGTGGGCTTCATGTGTGTCCCGAACTCTCTGTGAGTGTGTGGATTTTGATGCTATGCTTGGGATAGATTAGTTGCGTTGGTGTTGAGTTCCCATTGAATGTAGGGCCCGTAGAGTCATATTCCGATTCCCTATTAAATCCATCCTTGAGTGGGGAGTTGTAAGGTGGATGAGAAAAAAGGTAAGTCTGTTTCTTGTCTTAAGGTATAATTGATCTCTAAGGGTTACCCCATGTTCTTATTGCATAGTGTCTTATCTTGTGATTTTGGTTAAACTTAGTTTGTTAGGTTGGAGGTCTTAAGGTGGTTCGACTACTTGCATGTTGTGGCTCTTTTGATTGTAGAACCCGTAAGATTGTAATATGATGGTTAAGAATGGTCGTTCTAATTGGTCAACTATAATGGGTTAGTCACTTCTCTAAGCTTGATCTTTGGTTCGGGTTTTGTTCCCAAGTGATGACAAGAATAGGTGATATCCCTATGTCTTTTCGGATTAGGAGTGAGCCTTTTGCATATGTTGGAGTTGTTTGGTTGGCTTATGCACCAACTATGTTTATGGGTTTCATGAATAGGGTCTTTAGTCCCTACCTTGTCATGCTTCTTGTGGTCTCTAGTGATGAAGTATGGATTTATTTAGAGCTTGTGAACCATTTGGGCGTAGTGTTGCAAATCATGGGGTAAAATGAGTTGTATGCTAAGTATGTGAAGTGTGAAATGTGGTTAAAGGAGGTTACCCCCCCTCCCCAGGTCTTGTGGCATCGGGGGATGGTATTAAGATTGATCCTAAGGAGACGTATATGATTAGGAATTGGCCTAGACCTTTGACTCCCTTGGATATTAGGGGTTTCTTGGGCTTACTAGGATACCACCGAAGGTTTATGAATGGGTTCTCCTCTAATGCTTCTCCCATGACTAAGTTGATCCAAAAGAAGGCTAAGTTTATATGGACCATTAAGTGTGGATAGAGTTTCCAACTTTAAAGGATAAGTTTGCATCCATTTTTATCTTGTCTTTACCGGAAGGTTTGGAAGGGTTTGTTATGTATTGTGATGTTGCCCGGATTGGTTTGGGTTGTGTGTTGATGCAAGGTGATTAGGTGGAAATCTATGCTTTTAGATATTTTGAGATGTATGAGAAGGATTATCTTATCTATGACCTTGAGTTGGCCGCCGGGGCTTTTGCTTTGAAAATTCAACGTCATTGGTGGTATGGGATGCATGTCGGTGTGGTCACCATTCACTAGGGTTTCTAATATGAGTTCACCCAAGAGATCTTATCTTGAGACAAAGGAGGTGGTTAGAACTTCTTAAGGATTATGATATGAGTGTGCATTATCATCCCGATAAGACTAGTGTTCTGGCGGATGCTTTTGAGTAGGATGTATATGGTTAGCCCAGCTTATGTTGATAGTGGTGATGAAGAGGTGGCTTGGGAGGTGCATCGGTTGCCTAGGTTAAGGGTTAGGTCAGAAGAGATTGGTAATGGTGGTGTTATTGTTGTTGATGGTTCTAAATCTTCACTGGTTGATGAGGTAAGAGCAAAGCAAGGTCTTGATCCCTCCTTGTAAGAATTGAAGGCCTTGCTGAAAGAGAGCAAGGCGGAGGTTTTCTCCGGAGGGGGAGATGGTGCCCTTAGGTACCAATAGGTTGTGTGTACCTTGTGTTGATGGCTTGATAGGAAGGATCCTTGATGAAGCTCATAATTCTTCTTATTCTATTCTCCCGGTTCTACCAAGTGTATAGAGATTGAGAGATGTGTGTTGGTAGGGAGGCATGAAGAAGGGCATTGTCAAATTTGTTTACAGTCGTCATAGTTGTCAACAAGTCAAAGCCGTGCATCAAAGGTCGGGTGGCCTAACCCAAGACGCAAAGATCACTACTTGGAAGTAGGAGGAAATTAACATGGAATTTGTGGTTGGATTACCAAGACTAAAAAAAGGAGGGTGGGTGGGTTTGATTCCATTTGGGTTGTGGTTGATAGGGTGACTCACTTTTTACCGATTAAGACTATATATGGTGCTGAAGAGTATGCTAAATTGTACATTCATGAGTTGGTGAGATTACTTGAGGATATGCTTAGGGCTTGTATATTGGAGTTCAAGAGTAGTTGGGATGATCATCTTCCATTGATTGAGTTTGCCTATAACAATAACTATCATTCTAGCATTTGCATGGTCCCTTTTGAGGCTCTCTATGGTAGGCCGATGTAGATCGCTGGTTGGGTGGTTTGATGTGGGTGAGATGGCTTTGTTGGGTCCGGAACTGATTATGGGTGCTATGGAGAAGGTAAGGTTGGTTAAGGAAAGGTTGGAAACGGCCCAAAGTCGTTAAAAATCCCAAACCAATGTGAGGAGGGGAGAGCTAGAATTCAAAGTTAGTGATTTGAGGGTAATCAAAGGATTCACTCATGAAAGGTGTGGTTTGTCTTGGTAAAGAGGGAATTGAGTTCATTGTTTGTGAGCCTTCATAGAGTCTTGGGTAAGATTAGTGAGGTTGCATACGATTGGGAATTGCCTTTGGATAAGGACATGGTTTATCCGGTTCTTCATGTTTCTAGGTTGAGGAGGTGTGTTGGTGGTTCAAGTGTTATAGGACTCCTTGAGGTTGTGCATGTTGTGGGGGATGAGTTGACCTATGAAGAGGTCCAGTGGAGAAGTTGGGTGGATATGAATAAAAGTTGAATTGTGAGGGTGTAGTGGTTTCCAAGGCCCATTGGGAGAATTATCAAGTCAATAGTATCTCTTGGGGAGCCGGAGTGGGTGTTGAGGAGAAACATTTGTACCACTTTCATTCTTGTCAAGCTTATGATAACATATCAAGTACTTTTATGATTCCAAGTCTTATGTCTCAACCCCTATGTCATTGCATGCATTCATGTTTATGTTGACAAGTTCATGGTGATTTTACACTTATGATGAGATTTTTGAAATGATGTTTACGTGCGTTGTTGCATCCTTTTGTGGGTTGAAATTGGTATTTTTGTATTTCTTATATACGTCTCTTTGACATTTGGGGACAAATGTTCCCCAGGGGGATATATTGAAACGATCCCCAAAAAGTGCCCAAAAATGTACCTCAGAAGTGCCCGAAATTGTAATTTCCATAAATCTCAAAATTTGTGTGCGATATCAAAAATCCAACTTCATATTCTTGTTCAGGGGGCCAAAATTAGGGGACAAGGGGTCTAACCCCGATTTTAGAGCAAACAAATAGTAATTTCAAATTTCCAAAATTTTGATTTCCAGAACCGATCTGTGACAGTGCTGCGACGCGCAACTATCGTGGACCAGTGTAAATCTGTCCTCCGCAATAGGTCCACATCGTGGACCAGACGCGGACCTATGTAAGTTCTTTCTAGTTATTTTTCTTGCGGTCCAAGACTTTTAAATCTTGGGCCTAAGTGTTCTCAAACGTGAATATACCAATACTTAGCCACTTTTACCCTCATATCATTCTAAACATTCCCCAATACTCATTCAAACATTTAGACAAATATTTTACTCCTAAATTCAAGTCTCAAACCCTCTTCCGGATCTCAAGGGTTTCACTCAAGCTTGAAGTCTCCATATTCAATCTTCATCAAGTTCATCTCCAAAGCTAAGGTATGTGGGTTTCTTTCATGGGTTCCTTACACCCATGAAGCCCAAGCTTCCTTTTACCTAAAATTGCATGATTTAAATTTGATTTACTCATGGGTCTTATTTTTTATGAAATCACTACATACTATGTTGGGGTTTACGAAATTGTGACTGTTTTGCTATGGTTGGGGCCATGAATCTAAGGTCTATGGTGAGAATTAATGAAGTGTAACACCCTAATGTTTCTTAGCTAACATTGAGTCATCCTTCATATGATACAGGATTTTAATTGACAATTCTTAATTGAGCATAGATGTTAGAGTCAATTTCTTAGTATGGGAATAGAATTGGAGATGATATGAGGTCGTAGTTCTAATGTAAGATTTTATGAAAGTTAGGTGAACCAATGCTTGTAGTTGTATATACGTGCTAGGATCAATTCCTAAGTATTTAAAGTATATCAAATGTGATTTAGAGTCATAAGGGATCTTTTACATCAAGTTAAGTCCAAAGAATTTTTATCGACTAAGTTTTCGTATGAGTTGATAGAAGGTCAACTTCACATGACCATATCTCCTAAAGTATAGTGAGTTAGGTGACCCATAAAATCAAAGATGCTTGAATTATCTTTCCAACACATTCGATTTCGCCTTAATCAAGGTTCGGAGTAGAAAGTTATGACCATTTTAATGAAGGAGTGCAGAGCTGTCTGAAGGTCCGCGCCCGGAGTGCGTCACGGACCAAATGTGGACCCTCACTGGATAAGCAATGACATTTTTTTTCTTTTTATTTTGAGGGTACTTCTGTCTTAAAACCCTTGGGGGTCTATTTAAGGTTCCAAAACGTATAAAACGTCAATTTTCATAACGAAAACCCTCTCCCTTCACTCCTAAACATAAACACTCAAGAATCATCAAGAAAGTCATCAAGTTAGAATTAGATTTCAAGATTCATCCTCTAAGGTGAGTTATTCTTCATAAATTTCAATCTACCCAACCCAAATTTCTTTATCTATTCATGAATCTCTAATAGAACCTTATACCATAACCTAGGGTTTAAAGAAGACGAATTCAAGAATCCCAAGAAAGGATTTCTTGATTCTTCTTTTTAAAAAATGCAGGGTTCTTCATCAAGACTCTAAAAATTCTAAGTCAAGAATTCAAGAATCAAGGAGAAGCCCTTCGAATAGTGTCTTTCTAAGTTCTTTCTCCCTAAGCGAACAAAAAGAGATCGAGGATTTGCTCCAAGAAAGCTACTATTCATCCAATTTCGATTCTGATATTAACTTTCCAGGTATGTAAGGCTAAAAAATAAAAGCATGGGATTGTTCTCTCATGTGTCCCATAGATGGTCATAGATGATAGTTGAAAGTTCTTGAGTCTACACACATGATTTCTTGAAGTGTTATCTTGATTTAATTCTAGAACTAAGTTTCTATTATATTAATGTGATTCCTGCATACAATCTTCTTAAAGTTCAATAATTATTTGGATATGTTCATGTCTTCATTCACATGAACACTAATTGAGGACTATGGTTGCTTTTATGTATTATTTTGAAAATTGAGATTTGATAGTGATACTAAGCAAGCTCAATATTGATGATTTCTTTTAGCATATTTTTACTGAGTTTCATGAATAAAACTGTTGAGCATGAATAATGATTTGAGAGAGAGTTTTGGTGATATGCAGAGATTATTTGTAAAGCATGAGTTTTTCTACAGGAAAAACTTGACATGTTAATGAGTTTTGATTGAATTGAGCATTGAGTCTAAATGATATTTTGAGTACATATTGATGACAATGTAAATATACTTTTTCACAATAATTTCATTGATAGATGATGGTGATAGATAATATGAGTCTTAAAGAAGATTGATTTGATAGATAATTGTGCATGTTTTAGTCTTGGGAGCATTATTAAGCACCGAGTTAGGTGAGGAGTTTCACCCCAGAACTGCGTTTTCCAGCGTAGGATAGCCGTGCAGCATGTTCTGACGATTCTTGTCCCAAAAGTTGAATAATTCTCTTTGGATCCAAGAGAGAGGGAGAGAGAGATAGAGATACTACGTCATTTACCGTGACAAGTTTAGGATGGGCGTGGCAACGATGCCAATTCGTTGTGCCCCACCTAACTTAAAGGTGTCGCGATAGGATAGATGTCGGTTAAGAGAAATTCCCAAGCAACATTGATTGAGCATGAGATTTCTAATGGAGTCATTCCTTCTTTTCAAATGTATATTCTAAAGATCATGATTTACTTTAAACTTGCATGTTTTACTGAGTTGAGATGAGTTGAGCCTTTTGAGTTGAGTTGATGTTATTCCCATCTGTTCTACCTATTTCGATTTTATTCAGCTATTTTACATACTAGTACATTCCACATACTGATGTTCCCTCTGGGACTGCATCGTTTCACGATGTAGATATACAGGATCGATCCTTGATCGACAAGTTGATAAGTTGAGGAATAAAGAGATAGCCTCCGTCAAAGTCTTATTGAGGAACCAATTTGTTGAGGAAGCTACGTGGGAAGCTGAGAAAGAGAGGAAACTTAAATACCCGCACCTATTCGTGCCGAATGAAGATGATGTTGAAGATAATGTCCCTATCCTTAAAGCTATTGAAAATTCCTTTCTTGAATTGATGTACTAATTCCATTCTTGAGTCTAAGAGATGTAGAAGGGGATGGATAGTTGAGAGTTCAAGAGTTCCCGAGTGACGGGTGAGATGAGTTTTGAGTCTACTCATACTTTATTCTACTTGTACTCATTATTCGGGGACGAATGATCCCAAGGGGCAGATGATGTAACACCCCATAAAATTATCAAAACGCCCATAAAATGTAATCATGCGCACAACACGTCTTCCAAAGCTTCGATGGGAAATTCGAGATCGAATTTGCGATCAGCGCGAAAAATCGAGTGGGAAAATGGTCTCGACCTAATTTTAGAGCAATCGGGGAGAAAAATAATATTTGCTAATTAATACAAAAATAGTGTCGATCCGCGCCCCTGGCGCGACGTGGAGGGGGCGCTGACTTACACTTGGTAGTTTTTAAAAATTTTTGACCGAAATTCGAAATTCCAAAAAATTGTGAAAATGTACTAGTCCGCGCTAGTGTACAAGTTTTCAAAATTTTTCTTTTAATTCAGGAAGAGTCTTTTGGTCATTCCTCACCATATCCTAAGTCCTAAAACGTATTTTAAAAGTCGTTTATACCATTGAGGGTTTCAAAAACCCAATTTCTTTTTCTTATTCCTATAAGGAATCCAATGTCAAAAAAATAATTAATGACTAGGATAGTGGAGAAAGAACTAGTCATTAAATTATTATCTTTGTCTGCTTTTCAAAAGAAGAAGCATGTGACCGTCTTCTCTATAGTGTTATCAGCGACGGGAACACCTTAGAAAACATTCCTCAACATTTTAAGCAGCAGTTTGATGATTTTCAGAAGAAACAGGAAATCACCACACTGGCCTTCTTTTCCCCCTTTACCTAGTCCGGGTCAAAGCCCAACAAAAATAAGTTTGAAGTCCTAGGTACCATTCCTACTATTCCTGCTCTACCAGGCCCAAAACCTGAAACCTCGTCCGGATCTACTTCTAAGGTCCAAACCAAAAAGAGTTACAAAATGAAACTTCCAGAGTCCTTCGCCCAAGCAGTTGATCCAAAGGCCTTCCCAGATGGTTCTACGATTGGTGGGCTACTTTTGGAGGAAAGTTAGAAAACATTCCTCAACATTTTAAGCAGCAGTTTGATGATTTTCAGAAGAAACAGGAAATCACCAGACTGCCGTTGCACATTAAGATATGTAAATATTTTATTCACCGTCGAATGTCTTATGTTATTAGTTGGGACTTTACTATTGCCGAGTTTAATCGAATTAGATATTTATCCAAGGAGATTAAAGTCAAGGGTTGGGTTCCAAAACCCAAAACTCCTCTAGCAAAAGAAAAAGCTCCAGTCGAGGTGTCACAACCAAAGATGTCAAAGGCGTCTCTCAAGAAAAAACTTGAATATGCCCTAGCTCATATGGAAGAACAAGATGAAGCTGAGCTCAACCTCCTCATTGAAGAAGCAGAAGCAGCCTCATCTGATTCGTCCAACAATGGTGATATGTGCCACCCAAAAGGAATAGCACAGGCCTACTTGGAAGCCTATTATGAATAAGAAACTTGGGCTTTGAAAAAGGTAGAGTTTCAAAGAAATGGAATTATCTTATTCTTAGGACTTTTCTTATTCCTATAAGGAATCTAATGTCGAGAAAATAATTAATGCCCAGGATAGTGGAGAAAGCACTAGTCATTAAATTATTATCTTTGTCTGCTTTTCAAAAGAAGAAGCATATGACTACTAGGCTTTGAAAAAGATAGAGTTTCAAAGAAACGGAATTATCTTTTTCTTAGGACTTTTCTTATTCCTATAAGGAATCCAATGTCAAGAAAATAATTAATGACTAGGATAGTGGAGAAAGCACTTTCATAAGATCTACCAGATAGGTCATTTTAATTTTATTAATAATCACAATATTAAAACTTGTGAATCTACTGTTGC
>JAPFFP010026924.1:0-38830 GCA_026153255.1 Solanum medicagineum | reverse complement strand
GACAAGAAAATACAATAACCATGGACTCTTTATTACAAGGAAACAAAGAAAACAATAATCTTTTTTTTTTCTTTGTAAGTATTTTCTTTTATTCTTTTCACAAAAGGATAAAAATAAGGTTATTTGGGAGCATGTGATTAAACAAAAAAGGAGATGATTCATCAACCAAAGTACATGTATATTCTTTTTTTAGTCACTTTCATATGAAATACAAAATACTCATGTGATTAAAAATAAGAGGAAAAAATTACACATACAAAAGAAAAAAAGGGAAAGAAAATTACGTGAGAAAAAGAAAATTTCTTGGTTGTCAAAGCTCAACAATATGTAATTTTTTTTCTTGGATTAACGCTCACGAATAAAAAATATATGTATACATGGGTATTTATATAGCTAAGCTACTGCGGTGTCCTTGACGAATTTCGATAAGGAATCGTAATACTATTTGGACAGAAAGAAAAATGAGGCGGCGGGTAAAAAAAATTTCTTTTATTCCAAGAAGGATATGGAAAAGTTTGAAGTTCATGGCCACTAATTGATAAAGCAACTGAAGTAGAAACATATCAAATAATGTTATTATCAAATAATGTTGCCAACATTCTCACGTGGCAACGTATCAAGGGATACATATGTGACGCAATATTAAAGTAAAGAAAAATAATGTTGTCATAACATTTAGTGATCCTTTAAAGTAAATAAATAATAGGGTATCAAATTAATACTTCAAGTCTAGTCCTCAAAGGATAAAATATTTAAGACAAGACTTGAAGTAGGGGGCATTTGTAATCATATAAAATTTATCAAAATATAAATTTTATAAAATGATTCAAATTATATTAAATTCAAAATATATTAGTCCAAAATAAATGTTATGGATTAATATAATTGGGTTAATTAATTATAATTCAATAAAATATGGATTTAATTGAAAGTTCAAATTCATTTTATTTGGACTAGAAAAGATCACTAACTTTATTAGACTCAATATCTTCTCATTCTAGAGGCCCACTTGACGTCACGTGTCGGATGATGTGGCATGCCAAATTAAACAAAGAAGCCAATAGGATCATGTCATGTGTTAAAATGACAGGCCCATTTCATTAAAGCCCAACATGCCATGTTACTTAAATTTGATTGGCCAGGAGAAAGCCTAATTCTATCATGACTCCTCGATTCTACAACTATATATAGAGGTCTTCATAATTCATAATGGACATTAAGAATTCTAACAAAAGGCTAGAGAGAGCTCGTGGATCAAATGCCACAATTTCTCTACAAATTCAAGAATTCAAGCATTTAAGCCTTCAAGTTCAGGAACAAGCTTAAAAACTCTTGAACTCAAGATTCAAGATCAAAATCAAGATTCAAGATCAAGAAACAAGATCAAAATAAAGATTCGAGATCAAAATGAAGATTCAAGATCAAGAAACAAGATCAAAATCAAGATTCAAGAACAAGAAATAAGATTCAAGAATAAGAAACAAGATCAAAATCAAGATTCGAGATCAGAATTCAAGATCGGATTCAAGAACAGACTTCAAATTCAAGAACAAGCTCCAGATCCCTTGAATTTGCACTTGAAAAGGCAAATCAGAGGATTCGTAGAGATTGTAACACTCACATTATTAAAATCAAATACTACAAATTGTTGCGGTATTTTCGTTCTTAATTATTATTTTCTCAACGTCAATTTTATCGTCTACATATATATTGATGTTTTGCAAAGTTGATACGAGGTATATACAACTCATGTACGAGATCTTTTGTAGATTCTCAACTGCTTCAATCAAGTTTATCATCCTAGGTAGATAAAACTTTTATAAGCATGGCTGGTGTAAATTCAGCCAAGAAAAAAGGAGATACTTAGCACTCTAGGGTTCATTAATGTGGACCTTTTTTTTAAGTACTCAGGAGACCCCCATCCTAAAAAATGTTAATATTTCTCATTATTTACAACTAAAAGGGTCTGCTCGATGCATAAGATCACCCAGTATGCATAGGTTTTGAAGAAATGTCCGACCACAAGGATCTATTATATAGAGTCTTACTTTGTATTGCTTCCAAAGATTATTTTGAAGGCATAAACTCGTGACCGCTTGGTTACATGGTAGAAGCTTTACCACTAGCGAAGGAAAGTACTGAAAGGATCAGATATTAGTTTGTAAAATTTTTTCAGGAAGACTCTAGTTGATAAATCTATTATTTTTTACATCCATACTTATTGTATTTTATCGAAGAATATATAATGAAGATGTTTTTATTGTTATAGGACACCGTTTATTGCTAAAGTTGGTGTACTTGTATTTAAAAAACAATCTCAAGTTGCATTTGATTACATATCGAGGAATGAAACCTATTTATGAGAAAAATCTTGTAAGTTGTACCGTACATGATCCAAGATAACTCTTTATAAGAGGACTTATGTGCTAGAGTGAATTATGTGGTCAAATGTGAATATTATTTTATCAATAAAATGAAATTCTCTTGTTTCTAAAAGACCAAAAAGTCTCCTGCAGAAGTATAGATTTACATAAAAAAAATTAATTTAAGACACAACATTAGCTTGTCAATAGTTTTGATGAGAATTTGTGTGTTCTGCCGAATTTATTATGGAAACTTTTGACATCGATCACAATAGATTTATGCCAAAAGCTATTTATATTTTGTAATACCTTCAACGGAGAAGCGGTTATTGACAAGGTAGATATACAATGTCTTTGTGGTAGGTCCAAGAAGAAGATTTGCTTGGAAGAAATAGTTTGCTATGCATTTGTTACTGTTTTTGCTATATATAGAACAAGAGAAATGGAATGAGATTCCAATAAAGAAATAATTAATAAAAATACATAATTTAAAGAGAAATTGCACTGCATAGTCACATCAAAGGCAAAGACCTCAAGGAATGGAAACAACCTCTGGAGCAACTCAGTACCATGCCGTGAGGCTTATTGTTCTTGTCGTGTTTTCCTTTTAAGTAGTATTGTCTTTCTCCCAATTTATATGACCTACTTTCTTCTTTAGTTAATTAAAAAAAGACATTTTTATATTTTATAACAATTTGGCTTCAAAATAATTCCTATTAGAATTTAATAAAATTATGTATGATCACACAAACTTCTATGACTTACTTTAGATCACAAATTTCAAAAGTTTTGTTTTTTCTTAATCTCCTTGCTGAGTCAAACGATATCATGTAAATTGAGATGGAAGGAAGCTTTTTCATAAAAAAATTTCAATATAGCAATGTGATAGGATAATTTAAGGCGAAATCAAAAAAATATATCAAGAGGTTCATTTGTTCGTAATAGAAAAACGTTCACTAAGTTGTATCTAAAAAGGCATTTTTACTGTAATGCCCTTATAGTTTTCCTTTGTCAATACTCATTTATTATGTTTTGAAAATAGGTGGTCTGCACCTACTTGGGGGTATTAATTGTTGGATTCTGGGTATTTTTTTCCCTTTGTATGTGGGTAAATAAATCTCAATTTGAACCAACTCACCTTTTCCTATAGGCCCAATATCATGGGGCATATATGTAGACCTTTTAGGTAATATTTCATAATTATCAAAAGATTTTCAGTAGCCAAAATAGAGAAAGTGTGCAGAATTTCACTCTAAATTATCAGTCGCAACAATCATCTTCAAATTATGATTATTGATTTGTTTCTTATCCGATTGAGCTAAATTTTGGATAGATTGTTCCTCTCATCGCATTATTTGATTAGGAACTAAAGGAGTTGGATTTGGTGCCCTATAGATCCTATTTTACATCCTTGAACCATAACTGCATTGTGCTTATGCTCCTGTTACTTCTTTAGTTTTGGTGCAACCTAGTTGTGTTATTTCTCTTTGTTTGACATTTGGTTTGTGACTAATTTTAGGTAAAAATATTGTAACTGTTGGTGATTATATTGGAGATTTTGATCCTGTGTTTTTTTACTCTTCATACCGAAGGATTTTTCATGTAAATTTGGTGTCTCATATCATTAGTTTTATTTGTGATTGTTGTATTTGTCTGGTTGATTTATTTGCTTATTTATTACTATTTTGATTGAGTTTGTTTTGTCTTCTATTGGTTCAAATTGAAAGAAAATTTTGGACTTGGGTATTTTTTTGTTAATACGGTGTCATGCATTTTGATAGTGTCCTTGCCTCGTTTCCAACAGAGTTGTATCAAGTTGTATCAGAGTATATTGTCGATTTGAATGATGGAGGCGAATATAAGCAAAATTGTTTGAATGATAGTAATTATCATACTTGGAAGGGCAAGATGAAAGATTTTCTATTTGTCAAGAAAATGCATTTGCGTTTATTTGTATCTAATAAACCTCAATCTATGACAGATGGGGATTGAAAATTTAAGCACCTACAAGTTTGTTGCTATATAAGACAATGGATTGAAGATGATGTAAGAAATCATATTATGAATGACACACATGCCAGAAGTTTGGGATAAGATCCAAACGCTTTATGCTTCAAAGACTGACAATAACAAGTTGTTTCAGCTTAAGCAGTTGATGAATATCAAATATAAAGAAGGCAATCATATTTTTTATCATATAAATGATTTTCAAGGTGTTTTTGACTATTTGTCCCAAACGGGTAAAAAATGTTATGAAGAAATTCAGGGACTTTAGCTTCTTAATACTCTGCAAGACTCTTGGGAAACTTTTTGAGTTTCTTTGACTAATTCTACTCCTAGTGGTGTTGTAATTATGGAATACGCTAAGAGTGATGTGTTAAATGAAGAGATAAGTAGAAGATATCGGGCCTCATCTTCTTCATATTCACTCTTTGAGATTTTTTCTACTTAAGATAGGGGAGAAACAAGTTAGAAGGTCAGAATGATAGAGAAAAAAGTAGAGACAAGTCAAAGAGTAAATACAAGAATAATACATGTGATTATCGCCATAAGAATGGGCATATTAAGAAATATTGCTACACGTCAAGAAAGATTATAAGATAATAAATGAAAGAAGGTGATAATAATAATCGTGTTGCTGCTATTGCTAATGATGATCTCTTTTTTGCTTGTGGTGAGAATGTCATTAATCTTGTTCACGAGGAATCTAACTGGTTTGTGGATTTTGGTGTTATTTTTCATATTACTCCAAAGAAGGAATTATTTTTTCTTGCACTCCAAGTAATCTTGGAATGTTGAAAATGAAAAATAATGATAAAGTTTAAGTATTTGGCATTCGTCCTGTTTGTGGAAAGTAAAAAATAATTCGAGATAAGTTCTCAATAATATCAATTATGCTCCAAATATTCACTTGAATCTAATTCTATGGGAAAACTTGATGATGAGTGTTAACGTTAGCACCCTTGGTGCTAGCTAATGGAAGCTTACTAAATCATCGATGATTCTAGCTTGAGGTGGCAAGTTATCTAACTTGTATGTATTTCATGGCTCCACTTCTAGAGGCTTAGTAAATTTGATGGAGAATGATACTTCATCAGAGTTATGACATAGAAGGCTGATTCATATGAGTGAGAAGGTGATTGATACTCTGTCTAAGAAGAATTTGATTTCTTGTGTGAAACAAGCAAAGTTGAAGAAGCGTGTTTATTGTTTAGTCGGTAAACAAAAAAGAGTTTCTTTTCAAAGTGATCCACCTTCCAGAAAGCTTGACGTGATGGAGTTGGTACATTCTGATTTCTGTGGTCCTTTTAAAGTATGGCTTTATGGTGGTGCACTATAATTTGTGACTTTTATTGATAATTGTTGCTCCCCAGCACAAGCAAGTATACATGGTCTAAACAAGTAACATAGTGGCCCTAATTAACAGGCTGGGATATCGAACCCAGAGATTTAAACAAAATTAGTTAAAAGTCCAAGTTGTTATGTTTAGAGTGTTTTAGTTAAACATGGTGGAAAGATTTGTGGAAAAATTAAATAATTAATTAAAATACTAAAGTTGACTGGTTTGTTGTTAACTTATCAAATTACGAACGATTCCGAAATTGTAACCTTATTGATGCAGTTCTAGTCTCAAAGTTTGCATATATGTCTGGGTTCCTGATACTGATTCATAGGGTTAAAATTACCTAAACACAGTTGCACGCCTTTGTCGGCCCATCGTTATTTGACTGTCTGACTATACCGTTGAGCTGGAATAGACACAACAATAAAAGTTCTTTAATGTTATCTTCTTGTATTATGAAGCAAGCAAGGTGTAGGGTAGTTGTCACAGGTCCCCCTTACACGAGTCAATCTAGTCTCCTAGTCGAACAAGCTCCCTATACTATTGTGTTCTATTCATTCCAACATCTCTCAGATCCAAAATAAATAACAAGTTTACTCCCTAATTAGCCAGACTTTGAAGTATAGATATAAGTAGCATAAGAGTAGTCTAAAGAAACTCATTCATATATGACAAAAATCAAGAACTAAAACATTATCTATGGCTACAATCCCAAAATATGGGAGAATTAGTCACTCATCATAGGTTCATACACCAACAATAGGCTAAAAATCATTAACAACCAAGAAACAAAGATAAAAACTAACCAAAAAATAGCCCTAAAAAGGAGTTTTCAGTCGTCACCATGTTGTTTCGTCAAAAAACAGTTATGAAACCTAAAGTTTAAAACAAAATATAACTTAAAAATCCCATAATTTGATTTTTGCATCCGCACTCAGAGGTCGGCGACAAGAACCACCATGCTTTGAGATGAATTTCTCTTAAAATGCTGACTGGGCTAATTTCCACAAATTTTGTGCAATTCCTTTACCTTTGCATTCTCTTCTGCTTCGCACATTGTTTCTCCAGTTTTTTAGCTAGCACAGCCTTTTCCCAGGTCTGCGATGCATGCATGAGTACTTTTGCTGGGCTAACTGACTTTAACCCTTCAATTCCGCAGTTGTGTTCTTCCTCTTGGTCCGGTATGACTCCGAATTAGCATAATCTGATCAAAACCTGCAAAAACACAATTAATAGGCACACTTGGCCCCAAATTAGCAAAATAACAAAATCACACTAGAAACACCTAGACTCTATGGATTTAACCTCTAACTAGGCTCTATTTATGAGTATTTTTGGTTAGTTCAGCGTATAAGTACGCCTAAGATAAATGGTCATTCTCGCAAGCTCTAGGTATTTCCTTTGAAGTCAAAGAATCAAGTACTTGATGTGTTTAAGGATTTGCAGGACTTAATTGAGAGGCTGACATAAAGGGAATCAACATACATCTGATCAAACAGTGGTGATGTGTATATTAGTCCTTTTGATAGGTATTGTAGAAAGGAGGATATTCGATATCAAAAAATTCCTCCAAAGACTCCTTAATTAAATGATTTAGTAGAGAGGATGAATAGAACACTAGTTGAGAGTGTTCGATGTATGCTTTCAAATGTTAAGCTGTCAAATTTGTGCATGTTTCTAAGGTTGAAAGGTCAAAGGTAGATGTTAAAACTAGATGGTGTATCTTCATTTGTTATGAACAAGATGAATTTGACTATTATTTTGATTATCTAGTTGAGAAGAAACTTGTAAGAAGCCATGATGACGTGTTCTTTGAAGACAAATGATTAAAGATTTTGACAAAGCTAAGAAAGTTGATTCTCAAAGTAGTGAGAGTCTAGTTCATGTTGATTCAGTACCTTTGGCTATTGTTCTTGAAATAAATCTTCATGACGATGAAAATAAAATTGATAGTGAAGATAGTGATCATATTCAGAATGACTAATATGATATTATTAATGCTCCAATGCAAGTTGATGCGGTTTATCAACAATCAATTATTGATGTTCCAGAGAGTTCTCTCAAACAATCTACTAGAGAGAGAATACCTTAATTTCGTTATTCTCTCATTGAGTATGTACTCTTGATTGAAGATATAGAACCGAGAGTCTTGATAAGGTCATGAAAACTGAAGAAAAAGAAAAGTGATTTGATGCTATGGAAGATGAAATTAAATCTTTGTATGATACTCATACCTTTGATTTAGTTAAACTGCCTAAAGACAGAAAAGCTTTGAAAAATAGGTAAATTTTTGGGGTGAAACATGAATATGATAACCAATTCCATGGTACAAGGCTAGATTAATTGTGAAGGGGTTAACTAGAAAAAGGTAGTTGATTTTGATGAGATATTTTCTATAGTTATGAAGATGTCATCTATTCATGTGGTTCTAGGCTTAGCAACAAGCCTAGATTTAGAGGTTGAATAAATAAGTGTTAAAAGTGCTTTTCTTATGGTGACGTAGATAAAGAAATCTATATAGCACAGTGAGAAGGTTTTGAAGTCAAGGGAAAAGGAGAATTTGCTTATAAATAGAAGAAGAACTTGTATGGTTTGAAACAAGCTCACAGGCAATGTTACAGGGAGTTTGGTTCCTTTATGAGTCAGCAAGGATTCAAGAAGACTACTTTAGACCATTGTGCATGCTTTGTACAAACATTCTCTTAGGGTGGCTTTACTATTATGTTGATTTAGGTTGATGACATGCTTGTTTTTGGTCATAATGCTTGCATGATTCAAAAGTTCAAGCAATAGTTCAGTAAGTTTTTTTCTATGAAAGACTTAGGACCAATAAATAGATTCTTAGCATGCATGCAGATTATCCGTGACAAAAAGGTGAAGAAGTTGTGGTTATCACATGAGAAGTACATTCAAAAAGTAATTTGAAGGCTCAACATGGATAAGGATATGATTGTCAGTACACCTTCAGCTATGCAGTTCAAATTGAGCATGAAATTGTGTCCTTCAAATAAAAATGAGACAGAAGATATTGGCAATCTGACATATGCAACGGTTTGTACAAGATCAGATATTGTTCATTTTATTTGTATTTTTAGTCGTTTTGTTCTAATTCAAGAAGGAACATTGAAATACTGTGAAGTGGATTATGAGATATATTTGTGGCACTTCTAGTCAGAGTTTGTGTTTTTATACAAAGAAGCCTATCTTTGTCGTTATACTAATTCAGACATCACAGTTGTTGATACTCGCAAGTCTACTTCAAGGCATTTTGTGACTTTTTTTAGGGAGAGTTATGTCTTGGCAATTTAGGTTGTAAAAATATGTTGCTTTATCTACTACAGAACCTGTCGTTGAAGCTAGTTAAGAATTGTTTTGGATGAAGAAATTGTTGGGGGAGTTTGGTTATGCTCAAGAGAGGTATGTAAATTATTGTGACAATCAAAATGCTATACATCTGGACAAGAATTCTACATTTGATGGTCGGTCTAAATATATTGATTTGAGATCCCATTGGATTAGAGATGCATTGGGTTCTAAATTGCTTGAACTTAATAAAATTCATACGGATGATAGTGGTTCCTACATGACGAGTAAAGCTTTGCCAAGAGGAAAGTTTGAAGATTTTTGCATGATCGTCGGGGTGGTGGTCTCTTCCACATAGTTGGGAGGGAGAGAATTTTTGAGTTATGAATCTTTTTTCCTTTCTACGTGGACAAATACACTTTTGCTCATAGGTTCAATACGATGGGGCAGATACACAGACCTTTTTAAGTCATATTTTATAATCCACAAAAGAGTTTTAAGTAGCCAAAGATAGAGAAAGTGTGCAAGTTTTTGCCCTAAATTTTCAGTAGCACCAGTCAATTTCAAATTGCGGTTTTAGTTTATTTCTAGTTCGATTGAGCTGATTTGTGAATATCTTGTTCCTCTCATCTTAATGTTTGATTATAAATTGATGGAGTTGGATTTGGTGGCCTATAGCTCCTTTTTTTCATCCGTGAACAACAACTGCATTTTTTATACTTCTGCTCCCTTTGATTCTCTAGTTTTGGGGTAGCCTTGTTGTGTTGTTGCTCTTTCTTTGGCACTTGTTTTGTGATTGATTTTGAAGAACAATATTGTAACGCTTGGTAATTATAGTGGGAGTTTTAGTTCCGTGGTTTTTACTCTTAACATTGAAGGGTTTTCCACATAAATTTGATGTTGTCATATTATTGATTTTATTCTTGCTTGTCGTGTTTGTTTGGTTGATTTATTTGTTGTCTTATTATCATTGTGCTTGGATTTGTTTGTCTTCTCTTAGTTCAAATTGAAAGAGAAAGTTTAGACTTGGATATTCTTCCGCTGCTACCCGATCGTGCACTTGGACAGTGTCTTTGTCTCTTTCCTAACATTAATATCACTTTTGTTATAAGTCAAAATTTATTTATCAAAAATAATTTATTGGATATTATTAAATTAAAAAAACTATTTACAATAATGATTATTCATATAGCTTATTAGTAGATTGAGGTGTAGTTATTATATATACCATAATCGTTTATCTATTAACTAAAATTGAAGAAATCTTAAGCATATTCGATAACATAATCTTAAACCTATAAAAAAAAAAATTTAATAATTTGAACATTTTTATTCATCTTGCCAAAAGGTAAGTAACATTTAATTTAGTTGCACACTCTACGTTCAACTTACCGTAAACAATAATAATGTTATATGAGCGTCTACTATTTAATCTAGTATGAACATATTTAGTAATCATGAAGTATTTTCTTACTAAACATATCTCTTATTTTTATGAATGAAATCTAGGCCTATTTTATTAACATAATCAAATCCGATTATCTCTAAATGTAGGGGTGAGCATAAATATCGAAAAATAAAAAAGTCGAAACAAACGAACTAATTCGGTTCTTCGGTTTCAGTTCTTGGGTTTTACAATTCGATGTCAGTGTTCTTTTTTCAAAAGTTCGATTCTTTGGTTCGGTGTTCGGTGTAGGGGTCTCAAAACATCGGTACACCGAAGAACAGAACTTTTAATAAATTTTTAATTTTTTTATATATATATGAGACAAAAAAAAATCATATATATACACACACACATATAAATTAATTAGCAATTAAATCATTCATGAAACAAGTCAAAGTAGCAACAAATTTATAATTCATATAGTTAACTTGAAATATTATTTTCCAAGAGAAATTCAACCATATTTTTGCTGATTTATGTCATGTAAAAGATACTTCATGCTAGTTTTCCTTGAGCAATAGTTGGATACACAAGTTCTTGACAAAAATAAATATAATTTTTTCACAATAAGTGTTCCATGGCAGCACATCACCACTTAACATGATTGCCTAGCCGTTAAAAGAAAACTTAGGGAAGAAATTGAAGCATGCGAAAAGGAGCTTGAAATGGTGCAAAATCATATTTCATTTTGTAAGAAAATGACCACACTGCAAATGGAAAAATAACAATTAAAGGAAGAGCTCGATAGATCTTCCTTAGCTTTGGTTTCTTCATTTCATGTTCATTGCACGACTAGGTATTTACTTCTTTTATTTTATTTTATTCTAGCTATAATTTCATATATTTGCTCATAGTAAAAATCAAATATTTCACTAGTAACCTTTTTTCCTGGATAAGTGATTAACATGTTTACATGATTAAAACCCAACATATTCTATGAAATCCAACAAAGTGGGATCTAGGAGGATTCATAGAAATAGGAAAGCTATTTTCGAAAGATATTTGGCTCAAATATATCAACCTAAGTAAAAAAAGGAAAAAAAATAAATATAGCATAATTAAAAAAATCTTTTTAAGGGAAACAAGAAGCATTCAAGGGTACAAGTATGACTCAACTTTAGGAAAAGCTACGAACATTAACCGCATTTGCCACTCAAGCAGCAAATTTAGTAGTGGCTAGTAAGTGCCTTTTTTTTTTATTTATAACTAATGGAGATTTGAATTTGAATGGCTTCAATTTTAGGACATAAAGTACATTTATTTACATTATTCATTAATTTTTGACCATCAGTTCTTAATAAGTCAGAACAATTAAGATCTTAAACACCATGTTAATATCATTAAGAGGGCGTATGTGAATAGTTTTCATCACCAATTTATCCTTAATCATAGGCTACCACCACTAACCATCCTCCTATCACAACCACCATCATCATTATCATCCATCATTACCTTTGCAAACAACCATCTCTATGCTCACAACCACCTCTGTCATTATAACCTTCATTAACAACAATCATTATTGTCAATCACTATAATCACTACCACACCTACTACCTCCATCATTATAATTATATTAACTAATACCACGATCACCATTATAGTCTCCAACTCCAACATCAATATTATCCACTTGTGGTCAATACCTACTACCAATCACAACTAGCACGCTGCAAACAACCACCAATACATCATCAACTACTACACATTTTTCAACTGATACCATGATCAATTCCACCAACTTCACCATCACAACAGCCATCACCAGTACCAATAACTATCAACACATTAGTCACTACAATACCAAACAATCCCATCACCTATATACACCAATAACTGCCATCACCAACACCATCTTCTCAGTAAATAGTTTCCTGTTGTAGAAATTTATATAGTTTGGTACCTTTCGTTGGTACGGTGATAATGGTGTTGCATTGGTATTGTGGAAATTTGCATATTTTGACTTGCGAGCTTGATGTCTTTCCCTTCTTCTTGTTTGATTTTGGTTCCTTCGGTGTTTCTTATAACCATAGAGGGGAATTAGTTGTACTTTGCACCTTCAGATTGTATCTTTGGGTAGATGAGGAGGTTCTTAAGTTACTCTTTTGAGCATTCGGTTCTTCATATAATTCCCTTTATCGCCTTAATTATAGTTTTACTTCTTAGGTTATTCATTGTTGGATTTGTGTAGTATTTAGGCCTGAGGCCTTGGTTGAGGACCAGATAGACTCCAGGTTAGTTTTTATCATGACCCAAGACAGGCCTTAGCTGTAACATGGCCATTACGATTCTCGAGGAAACTCCAATCAAGTCTTTTAGCATGTCAAGCATATATAAGGTAAGTAAAATAGCAGATGAGATATAAATTATGGAAGTCTTTTAGCATGTCAAGCAATTTTATTGAAAAAGTTGAGGATTCGTTGGGCTCCATAAATTAAAGGTACCCCATGTATGAATACTCGTATGCCTTGAGTGAATTCCCTGAGAAATACTTGCAAATTGATGGAGGAACTTGAAACCCTAGCTTAAACTTCAAATAGGTATTGAGGAAGAACTTACTTGGAGAGAAATTTGTGAAATTAGAAGATTAATTGAGAATGGTGTCAAATTGAATAACTTCCCTTGACTTTTCAATTTATAACTTTTCTTCCTTATTTTGACTTTTCAATTTTTAGGATATTACAATATCTTCCCTTGAGAATATTCATACTCAAATTGGATACAAGTTAGCATGCATCGAGTAGAATACCTAACAATCCAACATGAATGGAATTATGCACTTTACATGCAAAAATCATGAACTCTTCAAAACTTGCATAAAACATGACTTAAAATAAGTCTCATGAGCATTTGTGCATATGAAATACATGAAAAGGTTGAAACATAGGAATTCGTAGGATTGGATCATGAAAAACTAAATACCTTAGGATGAAACAAAAAGAAAAGAGACATGGATGACACTTCATTATATCGGCTTTAGCATCCCATATAGTATTTTCAACCTCTCGATTCCTCTATAATATCTTGACTATGGCACTTCTTTGTTTCTTAAGTTTCGAACTGTAGTTTAAAATTTCAATTAGAACCTCAGCATAAGTCAAATTATTTTAACAACCACACTCTCCAATGGCACAATTGAGCTAGGATCAGCAACATATATCATCAACAAAGACATATGAAATATCGGTCGCACTGATGCCAATTCCTAAGCTACCTGGCCAATACGCCTCAAAAACTTATATGGGCCCATAGATCGACAGCTAATTAATAGGTCAATTTTTCAAGTAGACCCAATCATCAACATCAAATTTAAGCTCCCTTCTCCTCAAATCCGAATATGATTTTTTCTAACTTGGACAACCTTTAATGTTTCTCTAATAAGCATCACCTTCTCTATAGCCACAAATACCAACTCAGGTCCTATTAGGCCTATTTCACCTACTTCATACTACCAGATAAAAGACTTATATATCATACCATATAAGTTATCAAAAGGAGCCATTTGGATGCTAGCTTGGTAACTATTGTTATTTGCAAACTCAATCAATGGTAGATGATCTTTTTAATTCCCTCTGAAATCAAGTACATATGTTATCAACATATACTCAATGATTTGAATTACTCTCTCGGCTTATCCATTTATTTATTTCACGCCCGGAGGGGGGATACCCCAGGCATGGCCGACACTCTGAGACTATCACTAGTCTCCGAGCGAATCGCTTGGACTCATCGTCACATCTTACTCAATAGTGGAAGAATACTCATGTAAAAACATCAAAGGAAAGATATAAATATCATAAAATAGTCTCAAGAAAATAAATCAAGTTTAGGAAAATGAAGTACTCAACAATGCTCTACTCAAAGTCCATGAAGCCTCTACGCTAAATGTCTAGATGGTACCATGACAAGCAATGCCTACCCAACTCAAAGAAAAACAAAATAACTGATGAAATAAAGAAAGACTCCTCCAAATAGCAAGGAGGGCTCACCAAATCTCTAGAACATGGGAACTCTAAGCCTTAGCGGTACACCTACTGAAGTCCTCTATTGCATCATGAAACGATGCAGCATCGAGCGGCGTCAGTACGTGAGATGTATGGTATGTAAAATGGCTCAAGAAACAGACAGGGCTCAGACTCAATCAACCAACTCGACTCAAGACTCAACTCCTCATCGCATAACTCAACTCAAGTCACATGATGCAAGTTTATAGTTTGAAAATCATGCTTTAGAAAATGTACTTAGTGTTTAATGGAACTCAGTTTCGAAAATCACGAATATGGTCTTATCAAGTGTTGCATTAAAGTTTCTCTAACTGACATAATCCTCCACCACCATGAGTTTTTGGTGATGTACAACGAAAAGGAGTCGCTGCCATGCCCATTTAAACTTTCCATGGTAAAGGACATCAACCTCTACCTCTCTCTCGGATCCAAAGAGAATGTTCATCGATTGGGACGTGAGACGCCAGAGTTAACTACACGACTATCCTATGCTGGCAAACATAGTTCTAGGGTGGCTCTCAACCACCCAATTCGGTGTTCAATAGTCCTTCCAAGAGTAAAACATGCTCATCAACTCAAACTTTTCTTAACCAGCTCAACTCAATCTTCTCAAATAACTCAGTAACTCAGGATTAGTAATCAATGCAATGCAACTCAAGACTCTCACTAATTACGGTTAGTTAATATCATGTCAATCATGCTCCACACATAATACATAGTAGGTACTTATCACAAGCACATCTGAAACAATAAAACATACTTCTCAGGTTCACATTACTTAGTTTACAAAGTTAGGTACATAATTTTAGTTTAATCAATAAGAAATGAAAATATTAAAGTTAGTGTTAGGTTATCAAGCATGCAAAATACATTCATAATTCATAATAATAACGATACAACTCATAATTTAACTCAACTATATTCAAGAAGCTCAAACATGTGCGAGAATTCCAAACTCAAGAATCATTGGTTTTAAAGCATGCAATTAATACTCAAAATCTCGATTCAAGTTGATGAAGGGCGCATGGATGAACATAGTCCAACACTTTAGGTATCCTTACATATCTAGAAGTGGAGAAAAGCCTCAATGTTGTACTCGAAAACCCTCGCTCCTTCTCTTTCCTCTTTGAGAACTCAAACTTAGTTTGTGTGTTTGGGGGCTAAGAATGATGTTTAGAAAGCTCTTTTCTGACTAAAAATGACTTAGTGTATCATGGTTTACATTTATGAGGGGTTGAAAAAAGTTTATAATACCCCTTTCAAAAAACGAAAACATTGCACTGCAAAATACCAGTTCGTATCACGGACTGGGCATGCCTTAGTACATATTTCCCCAAATATTTTTCGGACTAGTTTTTCCCCTCCCATCAAAAAAATTAAAAAGGATATAAGTAAGGGTCCACGCCCACGGCGCGCCGCGGCCTTGACACATATCCTCACTTTCTCGATTTTCAGATCGAAAAATTATTTTTTGATCTGGCTGCTCTAATAACTGAACGAGAACATTTTCTCACTCAATTTTTCATGTTTATTGCAAATTTGGTCTCAAATTTTCAAACGGAGCATGGAAAGATGCGTTATGCACATGTCTCTCCTCTAGGGGTATTTTGATAATTTTACTGGACATTACAATTATAGGGTGAAAAGTGGTGCTTAGATTAACCTTGGTACCAAGAACCTTTTGAAAATACTTCTAAAATAATGAAGTAAATTGAGTACCACAATGTGAAGTAATTGATAAAGGAATATCATAAAGCTTTACCAATATCTAAATATACATCTTTGTTTAATCTTTGACGGATAAAGAAATCTTAACTGGTAAAATATGGATTGACTTGGTCATTTTATCCACTACAACCCAAATTAAATCATGTTTTCTGTTGCCTCCCTATCACACACAAGTGTACGCAATCTACTCAAGTAATATAGTAGCTCTTAGAGAGTCGAGGACTTTAACTAGCTTTCAATTACTTTCAAAAGACTCACGGTGTGATGTGGGTTGTGCAAGAAAGAGAATGGTTGTTAATTTCTACTAAAATGCTAAAATTAAATTAACTAACATGATCGAATCTTTTACTAAGACTTTACAAAATTAAGCAAGATTTCAGGACTGTAACCATTTTTGACATATGTTCTAGCCTTGATCCCTATGATTATCAATGGATCTTCAAATTACTGATTTACAGGGTTTAATTTACAATCATAATCTTTCGTCCTCTAATTACATATTCTTATTAACAACCTAACTATATCGTTGAGAGGGGATAGACATGAACTAATGGAAATGCATTAAATCTCTCATCCTATTTTATTAATCAAGCAAAGGTATATGGGTAGGTATCACAAGTCTCGCATATACGAATCATCTTAGATTCCTAGAACAAATAAGCTCCCTGTACCATGTGCTTTATTCCCCTAACATCTTTCAAATCTTAGGTAGACAACAAGTGTATTTCATGATTGGCCAGAGTATGAAATATAGATTAAAGGAATACAAGAGCAATTAATTGAAAACTCATTCATAAATCACAGGAAAAGAATTCTAGAATATAGTCTATAGCTACAATCCCAAAATATGGAAAATTAGCCACTTATTGTTTGTTTCAAACACAAAATTAATGTAAGAAACATTCAAAGAAAAGAATTACAGACAAAAAGATGAAAGAATAACCCTAATGAGAAGTTCTTAATCCTTTCTTTTTGTCCAAGAAAAACATAGATAGTAAAATAGTACCTAAAATAGTATTTAAACCTAAAAATTTCATTTTTGACTTTCACTGTAGTGACATCAAAGTCAGCAATGCGACTGGTTCCTTTTACGTGTATTTTTGAACTTCCAACTATCTAGCAAAATTTGTTCTTCCATGAAGTAAGTCGACGACTCGGATTGGTTCCACCAAGGGTGTTTTGTGACTTTTTTTACTTCACTTCAATTTAAACTGCCATGACCCAACTCCGTGACATGAAGATGGTATTTTCCAATAAAATTGTGCTTTTTGTTCTTTCTTTTTTTGATTGTATTTTCCCTCATTTTTTGGTGACAAACCACCGGATCGATACCTATTCAAAATCTTGCAAAGTACAACCAAAAAATGCTCTCGGCCAAGGATTAGCAGGAGATAACAAGGTCACCGTAAAGACCATCTAGAGTCTATCAATTTGTCCTCTAAGTAGGTTATAAACATGGATAAAATTGGTTGTTGGGCATGTAAATATGCCTAAGATCACCACCCCACACTTAAGGTTGTACATCCTCGGACATATTAAGGCACAAGCATAGAGCTCACAAGGCAGTATTGCTTAAGAATGAATATTTACACAGGGGCTTGTCTAAGCATTATAGAAATCACTAAATTCAAATTGATATACTAAAACTATACTCCACCTCAGGATCGTATTCTATGATTCATGCAGACTCATGTGGAACTTATGTTTTAAGTTATTACAATTATCTATCCTTCAATAATCATATTCCCTCACAAGAAGAACTACCCATATGTATGCACAATAGACTGAATCACAATCAATGACGAAGATGGGCATCACAACTACTTTCACTCTCCTAAATAATATCACATGTTGCTCCTAATCCCCATAGGCTTATGCCTAATGTAGGTCTCTAGTATCGTGGAAGTCTAACTTAAAGGATCACATGCAACTTTAATTTAGTTGTAAGGTAGCTAAAGGTAGCTGGGTAGGGTTTTTAGGATATGATAGTGGCTAAACTCCCAAGCAATTTAGTCTATCATATACCAGGTTTATACATACTTCTTTCGTTCCATTTTATATAACACACCCTGAGAATCCTCCGGCTCCTACCCTAACATGTATACATTCTGAAAACATATATATATATATATTATTTTTTAAAGTAGTAGCCTGACCAAGAACAGGTCTGCGACACAGACTGGTCGGGGCCCTAGTGGTTTAGGCTCCTTACTTTTCTCAAAAATTTATTTTTTTCTACACTAAGACTTGTCTCAGGGGTACCCTTTCAAAGCTTAATTCATTCTATCTTTTTCATACTAAAATGCTTAGGATATTTGGATCAAAGTTACGGTCTTAGGAAGAAGGAATTCATATTATCATGATGTTGTCTAACAAACAAGTCTAAGGCTCAAAGGGCTACTAGGGATCAGTAATCTATGGTGGGTTCCAATGAGGGTCTAAAATGAGTTTCCCAAAAAAACATCTAGTTACTATCCTTAAAGTTCTACATCAACCTCGTTTAGTCCACATACCAGGCATGTTTTAGCAATTATAGCAACATGGACACGCAATCAACTTCACTCTCACATTGCATATTTTTCATCAAAGGATCAATACTTTCATAACCATCACATACATTTACATGAATTCAAAACTAAGCATGCATACATAGGTACAAAACTGAAAATATGAGCAATTCGAATTTTTCAATTTTTCACTCAACATGCCACTACACAATATTGAACCTTCACAACTATCAACACAAGCATATGGACACTGCGTTGAGAATTACCCTTAGGATAATCACCATCTATCCATCATAGGATCCCGCTACTTAACTATGACTATGCAATACTGGATACCAACACAATTCAGAACTAAACTATTAATGTTAACTAATTAAACAAAACATCATATTCCATGATTTAAATATACACCACCCAATAGAGCTAAAACATTGTCCCAAAATAAACATCATAACAGAAAATAAAATATTGTCTAAATTATACATAGCCAAATAAAACTTGAAATCATCAAATCAAAGTATCAAACTACCCCCACTCCACTCTTAAAACTTTGCACTATCCATAGTGCCAAAACATACCAAACATGTGAAGTTGGGGGTCCACTACACGGTCCTTCATGTCCAGGGTAGGTAGTACAAGAGCTTCTTCTACATGTAGTGGTGGCTCATCATCAAGCTCTTCCTCTAGCTCTATGTTTGAGATCTCTCATGTATGCTCAGGGTCAGTAGTGATATCATCATCCACCAGCTCGAAGAATCCTAGGCCAATCCTAAGTACCGCCCTTGTGTTATCATTTAGAAGGTACTGGAGCTCCACCGTATAGAGCTCATCATCGGTTAAGGGGCGACCACCTGTCCTGTGGTGAAACATCTCTAGTTCGTATGTCCACCCCATAATCAACTCATCTCTGTGATATCACTCCTGTGATGTTGGAGTAGGGCTGAAAGTGATGTCCGGCCCTTAAGTGTAGGTGACACAAAAGGGCATAGCGTGAATGTCGGGCCTATAATCCAAGGGCTCCTCTGGGACACCTACACGGCTGCACAAAATGGTGATTAGACCTCCAAAAGCATACCTACCACCCTTATGAACTTGGGCCTTCATCATTGAGGACTTCAAGACAGCCATAAAGTTGATGGTCGATACGGACATCAAGGCATAGACCAAGAACGCTTTGTCTCGAGTGACGTAAGTGAAATGGAGGTTGGGTATTAAACTATGAATCACTATCTTAGTCCATACCCGGGCTTCCCTATTCAGATGGATGAATGGGAATAACAAGTAGTAGTTACAATACCATGTTTCATCCATCGTGCAGTAGAGGTACGGCTGGCTAAACTGTGGCTCATGGCCTGATAAGTAGGCCTAATCTGGAACTTTGTCGGAGGGTCCAAGGGTATGTCAGAAGTCTCGAGTATGTCATTGATTTCCATGGAGAACATGTTGACCTGGACCTCTCTCATCATTACAAATTGGGCCGGTGCATCCACTTGGAGGTTGGCGTATATTTCTCTCACCATACTCAGATTACACCCCAAGGGATCAACAATAATAAACTTCATATGGAGCTACTGGATCAGTGCCATTATCCTAAGAAACTCCTAGCCTAGGCTCTCATGCTCTATAAGGACATCTAGAAAGTATTTCTTTCGTTGTGTGTCTAGTACCCTTTTTTCCATGTTGGAGTACTGCACCTACACCATACATCCTTGTTTGGACCATCGGTACAGCAGGAGCGGGGGGGAGGGGTACTTGGGGTACACCCCTGTCTTGCTTCCTATTGCTGGAGGGCCCTTCGCTACAATCTCTCCTTCTTCAAGAAGCCATAAGTGCCTGTAAAACCACACACCTTCTTCAAAACATCCACCCTAACCTCGCATTTAGTTCAAATCCTGGGGAGAATAAGGTACTCATATTTCCCCTATCAACCCAGAATTAACAGCTCAATTGGATGCTTTTTCATGACCTTTTATCATCACAAGATCAAGATAAAGGGCCTACCCAATACTTAATTCCAAACTACATAATCACGTTGTAATCACCCAATGCCTCTAGACAACGAATGGAAGTATAAAACATCCTAGAACCACAACTTAAGTCAAGCACAATAGCCTACATTTCTCCTCAATATCCATGGCTCAATAATTAGTCACATTCAAGACAATGCCAAGCAATTGAGTGCCCACAAACCTACACAATCTTTAATAATCATTGAGTTCAAGGGAATGGGCACACAAACAACACACAACCATGACTTACAACAATTACATCATAATTATGGCAGGGTTTCCCCCACATGGGTACCCACACTTTTTCAATAGTAATCACTTCCACAATGAGCATAAAGAAAAACCCATAGCAAGAGTTGTACAAGTTCCAAGTGAAAAATCAAGAATCTTGCCTAAACACAACACCCACTATATAGAGGCCATAAAATCAGAGTTCACAAGCCTAAAATAATAGAAAACATACCTTGTTAAGTGTAGATGACTAGAGACACACGAAGTTATAGTTGGGGTGGAGGGGCGTCACAGATGAGGGGATCAAATTTGGAGTTATGGTTGAGAAATTAGGGAAAAGTTGAAGAATTGGAGAGGATTTGGGAGAATTGAGGGTAGGGGCCGCAACAAGTTTGAGAAAAAAATAGCGGAATGGGGTTAAAAGGGTGAAATTTATTTTGGCGGGTGGGGTTAAAATCGAGAATAAATGACTATGTCCATGACAGGTCCGCGAGGTAGACCTGTCGCGGACTTACACTTCTGCTTTTTTTTCCATTTTTGCAATTTATACTTACCTGACATATGACCTGAACTGGAATGAATCTATGATGCGGACCTGTCGTAGACTCTTTTGGTCAAGAAAATTGTGGGGCCTAAAAATATTTTATTTTTTGACTGTTGGACCCCAATAAATTTCCCGCACACCAGAGTATATGCTAAAACATGAAAACAAGTTAACTTGGCCAGAAGAATCCAAAAAATACTCAACAAAACTATGAAATTTGAAAATGACTAAAAATCACCCATAAGGGACCAAGTTTGCGACGCGAACTTGCCTTCGGTGTCATACTGACACTTTTCAATGGTAATTTTTTTAAATTCCTACACTAAGAATTAAAATACTCAAAATTAAAATACCTTACCAAGGGTTGCCTCCCATGTAGCATCTGATTTAATATCATGGCATGATACAACATCATTTATCATTCATCGGCCAAGTCAATGGCCCTAACTTTGCAGTCCACATTTGAAAGACAATAGTCCTTGACACTTTTACCATTGACCAAGAACATGGACATCTTCTTCTTATTCAATAGCTCTACAACACCATGGGGTGTCATGCGCATTACTTCGAATGGTCCACTTCACTTGGACCTCAACTTGCTTGGGAAATTTTCAAGTGAGTGTTGAAAAGGAGTATGTTTTTCCAGGATCCGACGTCCGCTTGATAATGTGATGATCATGCATTTTTTCATCTTTTCTTTGTAGATCTTGGCATTCTCGTATGGCTGTAACATAAACTCATCCAGCTCTTCCAATTGCTAGCGCTTGTGCCCTGCGAGTTTTGTGTCTTGACTTAGCTTTTTAATGGCCCAATATGCTTGATATTCTATAGGCATATGAAAAGCCTTCACAAATACCATCCTATGTGAAAAAGTGCCAATAGGAGTCTTGTATGCCATCATGTAAGCTTATACACCCTCATCTAGATTCAGTGCCCAATCTCTTCTTATAGCATTTACTGTTGTCAACAAGATTTGATTAATCTCTTGGTTAGACACTTCAACATGTCTGCTTGTCTTTGGGTGGTAGGTTGTGACTACCTTATGTTTTACTCTATACTTGGCTAGCATATTCTTCATGGTCTGGTTAATAAAGTGTGCCCCTCCATCACCGATTATAGCTCACGGAGCCTCAAACCTTGTGAAGATGTGCTTCTTCATGAACTTACTTACAATCTTGCATCCATTAGTAGGTAGAGCTATACCCTTTACCCATTTAGACACATAGCCTACAACCACAAAAATGTAATGAATTCCAAAGGATGGTGAGAATGGTCCAATGAAGTCCATCCCCAAGAAATCAAAGATCTTCACTTCAAGAATGTTGTTGAGAGACATCTCATGCTTTCTAGTTATGGTCCTAGTCCTTTGGCATGCATCACAGTTCCTGACAAAATTTGTAGCATCTTTGAACAGAGTAGCTAGGAAAAACTAGATTGTAATACCTTTATGGGATGTTCTCTCACCTCCATGGTGACCTCCATAGAGTGAAGCATGGCAACGCTTAAGCACCTGGTATGTCTCAACCTCGAGTACAGATCTCCTTGCCATCCTGTCATCCCTACTTTAAGAGATATGGGTCATCCCATACATAGAACCACGCTTCATGGGCTAACTTCTTCTTTTGTTGGCTGAATATATCTGGTGAGAACACCCTACTCACCAAGTAATACATAATATCAGCATACCAAGGAACCTCTTCTATCCCCAATGCCAAGAGTTGCTTATCTGGGAACTTCTCTTCGATGTGCCCTTGCTCCCCTATGTGGGTGTCATTCTCTAATCTAGATAAATGTTTTGTGATTGAAATCTCACACCCCTTTCAATCCTTGATTTTTCAATATCAAACTCATGCAATAGTAGGATCCACCAGATCAACCTGAGCTTTGAATCATTTTTGTTGGATAAGTACTTCAGTGGTGCGTGATCAGTGAACACAATTAACTAAATACCCAAAAAATAAGGTCGAAATTTGTCAAGAGAAAATGCCAATGCTAGCATCTCCTATTCGATGACTGTATAATTGCATTGAGTTATATTCAAAGTTTTGGTGGCATAGTATATGGAATGGAAGACTTTATCCTTCTGCTGTCCTGAGACTGCTCCCACTATCGTATCACTGGCATCACACATCAACTTGAATGAGAGCTCCCAGTTAGGAGTCATTAGTATTTGTGTTTCTTCTAGCCTTATACAAAGTCACAAAAGCTTGCAAACAAAGAGCATAAAAGTTAAACATAACCTCTTTCCCCAGTAGTTCACACAAAGGCTTTGAGATTTTGGAAAAATCCTTAATGAATCGCCATTAGAACCTCGCATGACCCAGAAAGCTTCTGACCCCTCTGACTGACACGGGTGAAGGTAGCTTCTTAATGACTTCTATCTTTACTCTATCCATGTCTAAGCCTTGTTTGGACACTTTTAGCCTAGTAATATCCCCTCCTTCACTATAAAATGACACTTTTCTCAATTAAGGAAAAGATTTGTCTCTTCACAGTGGGCCAACACTTCGTCCAGATTTTCTAGGCATGCTCAAATGACTCCCCAAACACGTGAAGTCATCAAACAAGATCTCTACAAAATCCTCTATCATGTCATGCAATATGGCCATCATGTACCTTGGAATATGGTAGGTGCATTGCACAATTCAAAGGGAATTCTCTTGAATGCATATGTTCCATAGAGACATGTAAAGGTTCTCTTTTCTTTGTCCTCAAGGGAAATTGTGATCTGACTGTACCCTGAGTAACCATCAAGAAAGTAGTAGTACTCTTGCCCGACTAACCTGTCTAGCATTTGATTAATGAATGACACTAGGTAGTGATCTTTCTAGGTGGTACCATTATATCTACGTTAGTCTAGGCATATTAGCCACCCAGTGACTGTCCTAGTTGTGATGAGCTTATTTGTCTCATTCGTAACCACAATCACGCCACCTTTCTTTGGGATGCACTAAACTGAGCTCACCTATTTACTATCGGAGATAGGGTATATGATCCTAGCATCCAACCACTTGATTATATCCTTTTTAACCACTTCTTTCATGATTTGATTTAGTCTCCTCTGTTCCTGGGCTACCGATATATGACCCTCCTCAATGAACATCCGGTGCATGCATAGGCTAAGGCTGATACCATGAAGATTAGACATCTCCCAACCAATGGCCTACTTCCTCCTTTTCAGAACAGCAACAATTGTTTCCACCTAGGCTACAGACAAAGAAGCAAACAATATTATAGGTATAGTATTATTGACACAAAAAAATACATACTTAAGGTAGGAGGAGATGGTTTCAGCTCTAACTGGGTATCTTTCTTAATGGATGATTTTGGGAAAAACCCAATAATCTATCTAATGGTTCCACCAACATTTTCAGTATGCTGACATTTGGGGTATTTAGCACACTTGCTATCTCATGGCCTCAATATCACCCTCTACCTCTTGATTTTTAGCATTTTTGCTAGAGGGTCTTTGGCCTTAACCTTATTGACTACAACCTGTGTGTCTATCATTGTGATGGATGCCAGATCCTCCTACACGGTAGGCAGCTTTATCGTAAGTATGCATACTCAAGTGCCCTACTACTACATCAACCAATGCCCCTTGGTTGCCATGAATGGGTACTCCAGAAAGAATAAAACTTTGGTGTTTGGCTCGATGTCTAGGATAACAAAGCCAACTAGAATATGGATGATCCCAATTGTACTAAGACATGCTCTATGATCTCGTCCAGCCCAGCTACCAAATGATCTATAAGCTAGAGGAAGATTATAGTTGATTTTGGGTCTCCAAGACCCAACTTCTTGAACATAGATCTGTGCATCATATTGATGCTTGCACCCAAATCACATAATTGTCTTGCATTGAGACAGTTTTCAATGGTAACTTTGACTGTGAAACTCCCAAGATTCTTCAGTTTGGTGGATAGCTTCACTTTATTGAGGATCCTAGAGCTACACTCTTCAATGAGCACAAATGTCTCATACTCTATAAGCATGCTCTTGTTCCATAATATCCTTCACGTACTTTGCATACTTTGGGATTCCCTACAAAATATCAATCAATGGTAAATTAATGTGTACCTATTTTAGCAGCTCAATGAATTTCTCAAAGCACTCCCTTTCTTCTTTATGAACTTTTGTTGGAATGGAGGGGGAGGCTTTGGCCTTGGTTCAGCCTCAATATTTGGAGTGCTGGGAGCGCCAACCAAATCATCTTTTTCTACATTGGTGTTATCCTCACTCTTTTTCTTTGGGACCAATTCTATTATAGGCTTGCCACACCTTGTACTCACAGCATGGACTTGCTTCTGGTTTGGATCAGTTTTACCTTGCAACCCACCTTGTGGTCTAGAATTTTGTGTACTTGTTAGTTACCCAAGTTATTTCTTAAGATTTTGAGTGACAAGCTGATTTTGATGGACCTCTACAACCAGCTTAGCCTGGTCTGCCGCAAACATCTATTGGTCCACCATCATCTGTTTCAACATATCTTTCATACTCATACCTATAGGCTTGGATAGTTGTTCTCCCTGCCGATTTTATAGATGTCTACCTCCTTGCGGTCTATGCTGAGGTGGCCCTTGATGCAGCTAATTACCACCCCAAGAGAAGTTAGGATAATTCCTTAAATTGGTGTTGTAAGTATTTTCATATCTTTGAGGGCCTCCTCATCTGGGTGCATTACTCACAAAGTTGGCAGACACTACATTGGCTCCACAAAAATTAGTCACATGCTAACTAGTGCCACACACCTCACACCAAGTAGGCTACTGCTATTAGACCATATTCACTGGAGCTTGTTGTTGTCCCAAAGCCAGGTTGATGAAGTGGGTAGTGTAACACCCCACATCTTACATGTACTAGTTCTATGCAAATGAAACATGATATGGTTTGGTCAAATTAGCGCCCATATTTAAAAGTGCTTGAATCTCTTGTTAGAGGGCGATATGTATGTCTAATGCTTAAGAGGATCAAGTGTATACAAGTTTTATGTCAAATTAAGGAGATCACGGCCCCAAACAAAGTGAGAGAATTGAGGTGCTTGTAGGATTTAGGAAGGTAGCAGGTGAGTCACCTACTTTCTTAGCTTAAATTTGCTAGCTGGACTGGGACGAAGCCCAACGCGGAATCTATCCAAGTCCGATTATGAATAAAGACCGTGCTAAGGGTGTAACCTTAGCCTGTATTTTAGTATCATAAATGGAATATATTTTTAGCCCAAGAAGAATATAAAAAGAGCCCAAAGACATCACAATTCATTTGATAACTTAGGCCCAAACTAACTAAAGAGAAAGGAGAAAAATGGGCAGCAAAAGCCCATCAATTTGGAGCCCATATAAGCCCAAGTGAAAGGGGAAAATAGTACATTACTCACTTGAGAAAATAAGGCTTATAATAGAAAAGTAAGTTGGACAAGCGCTTTTTTAAAAGGGGCTTATAAGCAGCTCACTCAAGTCACTTAACTTGAGCAAAAAAACAGATTGTTTTTCCAAGTTTTCTCTCAACTCTTTCTTAACTTTACAAGCAGCCACAAGAGACTTTTAGGGTTCTTGGATAGGCCCTACAACTTGAAGGTAAAGTTAAGTAAACATACTTGTGTATTTGGTTTGTTTTTTCATGTAAAACAAGGGAAGTAGACTGGTCACACTTGTGCAGGGATTTTGGACAACATATGTTCCAAAGATTGTTGTGAACATTTCTTGTTTATTAAGAGACTTTTCTGTTCTTGGTTGACTGGATTATGAAGTAAAGTTTATGTAACAAGGTTTAGCTTTATAGTGATATAACAAGGATGCTTCACCATTTTTACAGTCCGCAAAAATGAGTTGTTGTACGATATTGTAATTGTGCTCTTAATAGGAACTTGTGGGCTGATAATTGGAGATTGTTGTTTCACATTCTCCATATGCTTTAGAACTATTTTTACACTATTTTAGGACTATTTTTATGTTTATATATGGTGGGTACGATTTGGTTAAATTTGGGACAGGTTTGGAATTGTCGACGTCGAAATGTAGCGGAGGGATGTAACATTATGTCACCTATTTGTATGTTGTGTAGAATTGTTGTGTGTTGCGCTTTGTGGGTTGTTGTAAGACTATTATGGTACTAAAACAGGATTCATATGATATGTATATGATAATATGTATTAGAAAGTATGATTAGAGGCGGAAAGGTTGAAAAAATATGCTCGGATTTATAATTATACATTTGCTGCCCGTGTGTTGTTTTTTTATGATATTGGGCTGCCAAGATGTATCTATTGGCTACTAATGGTAGGTTTACCACCTATTATATTGTAGATAAATATTTTGAGGAAATAAAGGTTATAGGTAAGAGCGAGGTCATACAATGAGGTATGTAAGGCTACTTGATTTCGTATTACTTGGCATGAAATATAGATCCCTCCTTGGAGCATAAAGGCACTTACCAACTCCGACACAACTATTAACCATGTGTCCACTCTTTCACATGCTCATATGTTCCATTACATAATCACCTTCAAATCTTCATACATACTTGGATACCAAGATATAGGGATTCTTGTTGCTAAATAAAGTTCATGAGTTGTTTCACCTCATACGCATTTCATTATTTGTGCAACGCACTCTTTTCATTGTCGTATTTTCTTGTATGATTATTTGCATTTCATATGCTATATGTACAGTCCTACAGCTCAAATATTATGACCACCAAAAGAACCATCTCAAAGGTAAATAAAAGATAAAGTATATTGTTTATTGATGGATGGTAACCCGAGGGGTGGAAGAATCACCTAGCCAGGATCGATCCCATTACAGGGGACAGCCCTAGGGGTGAAAGGAAAATCCTAGCAGGGGCCGATCCCGATATAGATTTACCACTGATCAGCTGGTCATTTGTATTACATGTTGTGCATAAATTATACAGTAAAAGTAAAGTAATATAAAGAACATAAACTACATGATTCCACAATATAACTAAAGGTGGTCTCTTATCTTACACCAATGCATAGTTTCATTTGAGTAGTTACTTCATATAAAGTATTTCTTGCCTTAAATATTCAGTACATTATCTCGCACTAACGTCCCTTAATGGGGACCTACATTTCATGCTGCATGTACAGGCACTAGTAGATCTCCCCAGTAGGAGTACAGGATATCCAACTGTTGTTACCGAGCTCCAGGTTGCTTCGGGGTTTTGTGTGTCTCGAGCTTATATTTTTGTATTGTATAGTTAGTCGAGGTGGGGCCTGTCCCAACCCTTATAGATACTTTCCTTATCTAGAGGCTTTGTAGACTATGTAAATTAAAGTGTGGTCATGTCTCGTACTTTAGACAACATGGCCCCAACGACCTAGTCATATGCATTTCCTTTTGGATTATTATTACTGTTTACTTTCTTGAAAGAATGTTGAATGTAGAAATCCCTTATAACATATATATATATATATATATATATATATATATATATATAGAAAGTGCATGGATACAGGTTGGTTCTCCCGAGCCTTATCGGCAACGGGTGCTAGTCCACCTTAACGGGACTTTGGGCATGACAGGTAGTCAACATATTTTCCATGGCTAAGACTTGGGCTTGTAGAGCTGTCACAGCATCTACTTCCAACACGCCTGCACAAGCCTTCTTTGTCCACCATTTCATTCTTCATTTCCCTATGCAATTCGATTTTGCAAAGCAATTGCAGTTGAGTCAAGTAAAATATTGGTATTGGGTTCTAACCATTTAATGAATATATGTACAAACACCTCATAGCATGGTGATGGTGAGAGAACATAATGAGCAATGATTTGAACCAGTCCCAAGCTTGGTATAAGTTCTCCTTTAGCATTTGTTTTGAAGCTCAAGATATCACTCTTATGTTTAGTTGTCTTACCAGATAGGAAGAATCTTATCAAGAATTTCCTATCCAGGTCATCTAAGAAGTGGTAGAATTTGGTGGCTCAGACTTCAACCACCTTCTTGATTCCACAAGTAGTGAGAAGGGAAACAAAGTCAACCACACATAGTCTGACGACACCCCAAGAGGAGTGTAGGTGTCGCTGATCTCCAAGAAGTTCTGAAGAACTTATGGATCTTCATGTGAAAAAGTTGAACAGTATACTGCTTGAGCTCAAATCTACCACTAGCAAGCAGTTTTTGAATGTTGTTAGAAACATTAGTAGCCCGTGGGGTTGCCACATCTCAAACTGGTCTAGCCACTATTGCTTCAGGAAGTGGGTCAACCATCAGTCCTATCCTCTCCTTATCATCTTCTTGTTAATATTGTTAGACAAGGGCAATAGGTGGGTTTGATATAGTAGTCCTATCGTTCTCCTACTTTGATGAAAACAATCTTCTGAATCTGCTAGAGGATCAAACTGAATTCGTTCGACAAAGATGACTAAGATCAAGTGTGGTCAATACTTAAAAACAAATCAAAACTTCTGTAAAATAACTATTTTCCAACTTAACAGTCTTTTATGTATACTTTCCCCTGTTCCGTTGTTGCTTCCCTAGCACACACAAGTGTAAGTGGTCTACTCAATATATAGTAGCTCTTAGAGAGCTAAAACATCAAACCTAAGGACTTTAACTAGCTTTCAGTTACTTTCATAGATTAACTTTGAAATGTGTTTTGTGCAAGAAAGAGAATGGTTGTTAGTTAATACTACATTGCTAAAATTAAACTAACAATGATTGAATGTTTTGCTGAGACTTTACCAAATTAAGCAAGATTCTAGGACTGTAACCATTTTTGACATATTTCTAGCCTTGATCCCTATGATTATCAGTGGGCCTTCTAATTACTGATTTACATGGTTTAATTTACAATCATGGTCTTCCTACCACTACCTGTCTATTCTTATTAACGGTAACTATGTCATTGAGTGGGGATAAGCATGAACTAATGAAAATGCATTAAATCTATTATCCTATTTTATTAACCAAGCATGGTATATGTGTCACAAGTCTCCTAAATAGGAATCACTCTAATTTCCTAGAACAAATAAGCTCCCTGTGCCCTATGTTCAATCCCCTCAACATCTGCCGAATCCAAGGTAGACAACAAGTATATTTCACGGTTGGCGAAACTATGAAATATAGAGTAAAGGAATACAAGAGTAATCAATTGAAAACCCATTCATAAATCATTGTAAAAGAATTCTAGAACATAATCTATTGCTACAATCTCAGAATATGAGAAATTAGCCACTTATTGTTTGTTTCATACACATAATTGATCTAAGAAACATTAAAAAATGGAATTAAAGAAGAAAAGATGAAAGAATAACCCTAAGAAGTTCTTCATCTTTTCTCTTTGTCCAAGCAAAAGATAGATAGTAAAAATAATGTCTAAAATAGTATTTTAACCTAAAAGTCCTTTTTTCAGAATTTCGTTGTGTCAACATCAAAGTCCACGACGTGGATTGGTACCTCAAGTGTTTTTTCACTTACACCTATACAACAAAATTTGTTCTTCCGTGAAGCAAGTCCACAGAACAAATTGGTTAAACCAAGAATATTTCATGCCTTTTTTTGCTTTGCTTCAATTTAAGCTGCCATGACCCAACTTCGCGACATGAAGACGACATTTTCTTGTACAATTTTGCTTTTTATGCTTTCTTTTTCATGTTGTGTTCTCCCTCATTTTCTAGCCATGAACCTAGACATCCATACCTATTTAAAATTCTGCAAAATACAACCAAAAAGCATTCTCGGCCAAGGATTAGCTGGAAACAAAAATTACACTAAATACCTTCTAGACTCTATCAAATTTGTCCTCTAATTAGGCTCTAAACATGGGTAAAATTGGCTATTGGGCATATATATATATGCCTTAGATCATTGTTTATGGGTATGAGGCAGCCCTATCATAAATTCCATATTTATATCTTCCCACTTCGAAATGGGTATCTCCGTATCTTGGGTCACTCCTTCCAACTTTTGATACTCTACTTTCACTTGTTAACAATTTAGACCTTTCGCCATAAATCTTGCTATGTTTCTGGTTATACCATTACATCAATACACCTCCCTCAGATCTTTATACATCTTGGTCATCCTCAATGAATAAAAATACCAAGAACTATGGGCTTCAATTAGTATCATCTCCCATAGCCATCACCATCTGGAACACATAAGAGACCTTGGTAACAAAGTATCCTATCTCTCTAGCATAAAACCTTAATCTTCTTTTCAACAACTGACCTTTTCAATTCCATTAAGGTCGGATCTAAGTAGTGCTTCACCTTTCACCTCCTTCACTAAAGATGATTCTGAACCATTGTTAATAAGTATATCACATTTATTAGAATCAACCAACCGAACACCCAAATGGGATAACCTCTATACATCTTCACCAATTCTTTCTTTTCATCCTTAACATGGACAACACTACTCATGGACAATCAACTAAGCGCATCGGCAACCACATTAGCTTTATCAGGATGAGATAACATATTCATTATCTATAATTCAAGCCATTTTCTTTGTCTATAATTTTGGTTCTTTTAGTTGAAAACATATTGTGGGATCTTATGATGAGTGAATATGTCAACATGCACACCAAAAAGATAGTAACACCAAATCTTCAAAGTAAATACAACTGCCGCCAATTTAATGTCAGAAGTTATGTAATTTGTCTCATGTACTTTGAGTTGTTTAGAGGCATATCTTATAACCTTGCTCTGTTGCATCAACAATCACCCAAATCCAATACATGATGTATCACAATATACTGCAAACCCATCAAAATGTTCAAGCAATATCAATATAGAAGCTAAAGTAAGACGATCCTTCAATATTTTAAAACTCTTTTCAAACTTTTCCAACCATTGAAACTTCACCTTCTTTTGGGTAAACATAGTCAAAGGTGATGCAACTGATGAAAATCCCTCTGCAAACCTTCTATAATAGCTATCCAATCATAGAAATTTTTAAATATTCGATGGAGATAAAGGTCTAGGTCGATTCCTAAACTTCTCTATTTTCTTAGGGTCAATCATAATGCCATTACCGAAAACAATCTGACCAATAAATGCCACATTCCTTAATCAAAACATACTTTTTATAAATTTTGCAAATAATTGTTTGTCCCTTAAAGTTTGAAATAAAATTCTCTAATGATTTATATGATTTTCCTTACTTTGCGAGTAAACCAATATGCTATCAATAATATCCACCATAACAATATTCAGATACGATTTGAATACCCAATTCATCAAGTTTATAAAGGTAGCGAGAGCATTTGTTAACCCGAATGGCATAGCTGAAAACTTAAAATGATCATACCTTGTCCTAAATGATATCTTTGGATTGCTACACCTCCTTACCCTCAATTGGTGGTAGCTGGATCAAAGATCAATCTTAGAAAATTATTTTTTTTTTCCTTGGAGTTTATCATGTTGATTTTTGAAATAAGATACTTGCTCTTAATGGAAACCATATTCAGTTGCTAGTAGTCTATACATTTGTGAAGTGACACATCCTTCATCTTTACAATCTACACGAGGTACTCCAAGGTGAAATGCTTGACCTTTTGAAGACCTTATCCCATAAATCCCTTACTTGATCCATCAACTCTATGAGTTTATTCAATGCCACTTAGTAAGGAGGAATAGAGATACATTGAGTATCAGGATGAAGATCTATGCTAAAATTAATTTCCCTTTTAGGAGGAACACTAGGCGAATTATCGGGGAACACATCAAAAAATTAATTCACAATAAGAACTTATTATAGAGTAGGGGCTTCAAAATTAGTATCCCTAACATACATACTATAATAGATGCAATGCATAGAAATCACTTTTCGAGCTTTGAGGAATGAAATAAATTGACCCTTCAACAAAAATTTACCACCGATCTATACTAGGACTAGCTCATTAGGAAACTAAAACTTAACCACTCAGATGCTACAAACAATAGAGGCATTAAATGCATGAAGCCAATTCATAAAAAGAATAACATCAAAATCAGTCATTTCAAGTTTAACAAATCACATAAAGTAACTTTATAAAACACCCAAATCAAGAAATACCTATAGACTCTTTTTGCTAGGATCGACTCACTAGTAGGAATATAGATTGACAAGGTTATAATAAGATCTCAAGGACATATAAACTCTCATAGCCACATAAAAGGATACAAAAGACACGTTAGCACTGGTAACCAACAATGCATACACATTTAAGTGAAAGACTCATAACATACCCGTGACCACATATGGGTAAATCCTTATGGTCCTGGCAGGTCTAGAGTGCATATAACTTATTTTGGTATTCATTACAACCACACGAAGTAGAAAGAGTATCTTACTACACCTTTCCGTCCGAAATAGTAGATTACCCCTGGGAGCGACCATCTCTCTCCTTGGTAGAAACACTGGGAAATTGTCTATCTTGTACCCAATCCTACCAAACCCATAGAACCAGTAGTACTAACAAAAAGTTTGCCTCTATGGCTCCTACCACAATTGGGACATGCCGGAAAAGTAGATCCACGAATGTTGTTACCTTGGGGCTTAGGGTTACACACCATATTCTTATTGAATCTTTGGACCAAATTTTTTCAGGATCCTTGATTAGAGAAGATTTGACCTTATTGAGTGTCACGACTCAGACTTAGGGTCTAGAAGTGACATGGAGAATGGGAACCCGAGGATCCCTAGACAAGCCTCAAAGTACCAAAGTCCACATCATCGATTTGGAAACTCATTCAAAAGTAACACATAATTCTAAGGGACGGGAAAGTAGGACTCACACACTGGGGGAATCTTAGAGAAAGGGATTAACATGAACTCACATAGCACATAGCACATAGCACATAGCACATAATGACTAAGCGGTGGGTAAGTATGACTCACGCTATGGGGGCAATTCGGGACTTAGGATCTTTCCATAACATAACATAAGATCATCTTATAACAACATAATCCATATGTAGTCATGATCAAGAATCCCATACAACATTTAGCATAAAACAAAAAGAGTACACAAGATGTCCAACAATGCCTCTACATAAGATAGGTCGGGGGCCAAGACATACCCTGGGCTCACCCTCAAAGTAAATAATATAGAAAAGAACAATATAAGTAGAAGAGGTGGTGGCTTGTCCTTGAAAGATAGGACTCACCAAAACAAGTATAACTTGAAACCCAAGCTAGACATTGTATGGTGGATGAATGGGCTCCTCGGTCCCTACACAGTGAAATCATGTACGAAAAGTATGCGTTAGTACATTTGAATGTACTAAGTATGCGGGATGTAATGCATGTAACTTACCAAACCTACATTTAATGTTAGATGACAAGGGCACATAATGTAGAAAAGACCATATATCAAGAGAGTAGTATACAATATGCTATGAAACCAATGATGCATGAAATGCAATGCTCATATATAGTGGAGATGTGACCTCAACCGACATGAGTAAGACCAAGCGATTTATTACTTGGAATCCCGATGAAATCCCCTCATCGGTAAAGAGGTGGTCTACTTGCCAATGGTAAATAATACTCCACCGTATGGGAACAACACCCATTTCGTATGAAGTAATCTTCCTTATGGGAACAACACTCATTTCGGATAGGATTTTTACATATAACATATCATATCATATCACATCATGTCTTCACCTTACGAGAACAACACCTATTTCAGAGGCATCTTTTCTTATGGGAACAACACCCATTTCGAAAAGGAACCTATGCTAGGCACATAGTTCAAGGAAAGAGAAGGAACCAAGAATCATAATTCATAGTCATAATACTCATGCGTAGGAATAGTCTATTCATGTAAAAGATGGTGCAAGCACCCAAAATGCTCAAATAGTCATAATCATAGACATGTATGTGATTACATTTTTGTCATAACCAATATCTTATCAAAATCATATCATAGAACATAATTGGGCTTAAACCACTTCACAATTTCCATAGAAATCCAATGTCGTGAATGATTTGAGGATGATATGGATAATTAGGATTCAATCTAAAATCAATAATATAATATGAAATTGAAGCAAAAATATTATTAAATCCACATTTAAAATCATAACATAGTCACTCATGCATAAACAAGCCTTGAAAAGGGATATGCATATTCATAATTTTCATTAACTCATTGTAATGCATCATTTTATAACTTAAATCAACTTAAAAATCAGTAGATAAACACAACCCATACATTATTTGGATTTTAGGAATCACAATATTTGAAACCCCAAATTAAAGTAAACTAAGAAATTATGAAAATTGCTTTAAAATAGTTTGGGTCTCCTTGATTGAAAGGAATCAAGGATCAAAACTCACATACCTTCACCAAGATGGAGAAAACCCCAAAGAATTTGAAAAAGAATTGAGTTCCCTTGCTCCCAAGTTGAAAATTCACAAGAGTTCCTTTGAGAGTAGCCTTTTGAGAGAGTTTAAAATGTGAGGAGTGAGTTTTTAAATATTTGAATGTGTAGGGCTTTAGATCATCATTGGATAGCATAGGAATTCCTAAAAGACCAATAGAATTAACCGAATTTGCAAGAACGCCATTAATGAAACGGAGGGAAAAATTCCCATAGCCACTATACTAGAGGCTACACGGCTTGTGCCGCACTCCACGGTTCATGTGGAGTGCCCTTGAACCAATGCTTAGACAAATTTCTGGAACTTGGAGCCATGAACCAATACTTAGAATTTTTTAGCACACACGCACTACACGATTAGCCATATGACTCGTGAGCCTCACTATAGTTCATGGGGCTGGGCGTGGCACCAACCTTAGCCAAATAACTTCCCACGCCAACCTTAAAGACTCCACTGCTGCCCATACGGCTCATCACACTCACCATGGTTCGTGTGGTGAGCCGTGGTGCCATACTTAGCCAAAAATAGTTTCTCCACACCAATATCGAACCACACTTAGGATTTTCTCCACCCTTGAAGGCCATAAGACTAGTACCACTGGTCGTACCCCAATACTTAGGACAAAAATGGCCAGTTCAGGACCAAGGCCATCCCCACGGTTCATGTAAAGCCACACTGCCCGTAACAGCACAAGAGGCTTTACGAAAATGGGCATAACTCCCTCATCCGAACTCCAAATGAGTTGAAACAAAGTGCGTTGAAAAGCTAATTTGAAGAGCTTTAATTTGGTAGTTCAGGGCCACCTGCTTCATTTTATGTTAAGAGATATTCCCATTTAAATTTGACATTCAATTGGCATTTGTGACAAACTTAGCCAACGGAATTTCTTTGAACTTAGATTGATATAGGGGACCCATGATGACCCTAAAACATATAAGTGAGTTTGAATTGAAAGCTTGCAAGTGAACTTAGCTTAAGTTTGAAGGTTCCACTCTAATCTCACAAAATTTTTGGGGTATTACACTGGGTCATTACATTGAGAATGCCCATTCCTCCATTGAACATTTGTTGAGAAAAACCACCATCAAATCAATCCCTCTTGGACTCCCTAACTATCTTTTCTTTGAGCTTATCCTTTTTGACTTTTTTGGCATAGGCCATGAACCTAGATATGTCCTTCTCTTTAATAAGCATGATAGTTTGACATTCTTTCATAACCAAGTCTAACACTCCTAAAATAGAGTTGCTCATATAAGCTAGAGATGGCACACCAATGTGAAGCATACTTAGATAATTTGGCGAACTTGGGTACATAATCTATGACACTGATATTCCCTTGACTCAAGTGGAAAGAAGAGATCAGCTGAAGAAACCTTGAAACTTTCCCAACTGATGGGATCTCTTCACGCATTTTTGCCTTCCATTAATTATACCATACTTGAGAAAGACCTCTGAGTTGATAGGCCTCCAACTCCTTCTATTCCTCCAACAATACAACCATGATAGCTATAATTTCTTCTGCACCTCATCAATAAAGTCTTATGGATCCTCATCCAACTTGAACCCATAGAACTTGGTATGTTTAATTCTTGAAAAGTCCCTCACCCTTAGAGTCACCAGTCCACCGCCTCTTTATTTACTTGGGTTATTTTGGCTTAGGAAATCATAGAAATAGCGGTATGAACTCAACATTTCTCACTTGATCGAACAATAGGACATTAGGGGCTTGATCCTCATTAGTATCAACCCCCCTTTTCTTTGGTGCTTTTCTTGGTGATATTTTATAAAAATCATAAAAAATAATCGTTTGAGGAGAAACCCTTAGAGTAAAATCTATCGCATGACATAAATCATGAATAAAGGGAAACAGTTCCTAAAGTACCTCATAGACTCCTACTCATAGATGTGGTGTGCTTCACACCCATGAATAAGACTATACTAGCTGCGACTTTCGGACACCTTCACCTTTTGCTTTGATACCAAGTTTTTCACAATCCAATCTAGGCCCTAGGTGTGAGTTGATAATTTGGATTTCTGAGAAAACCCTAACCAAGACTTGTACATGTAAAGCATATATAAGGTAACTGAAGATAACAAATGTGAAAGAGATTATAAAAGGGTCTAGAAAATCATAGCATAGCAAAAGCAAATAGTAAAGACAACATAAACTTCTTTACATCATTTGTCTAAATGTCTTTAATCATAGATGAATTAATAGGATATACCATGTCTAACTCCAAGTCTAAAATGAGCAAGAAATAATGTATTAAAAAAAACTATAACTCGTTCTCAGAATAGGATGATTCACCAACTTCAAGCGTTGAGATAAAGCTCTAACTATGTGAAGGATGAGGAGGCTTGTCAACCGCTACATCATAACACAATGTAGGCAAGGAAAATATGCGTTAGTATTTTGAATGTACGAAGTATGTGAGCAATGCAAAAAGTCATAAATAGTGATATGCAATTTACAAATATAAAGAACATGATAATAGAGTCATCATAATATAAGTAAAACATGGATATGGTCAACGCATAACATAAATCAAAAGGAATACGAGGCATAAAAAATCGAGCATGTGTAATAAGAAATCACAATGTGACAACAATCATAACCTACAACAAGAGCATGCGAGTTTTTACATGGAATCTCGATGTTTCTTCATACATTGAAAAAAGAGGAATCTACTAATGTAGACTCTACCTAACTAAGAAGGTGTCATAAATATGTGCTATAAGCCGATCAACTAGCTAGACCATATTGGCATTAATCCTATGGTGGCATATAGTTATGGGACTAAAGATTGCTACTAAGGACTCTTAGGTTGACTTCCCTCCTCAAAGTTCACTAAGTCAAAATACAACAGAATACTTTTCATAAGTCATAATAGTTGTAAAAATTATAAAGCTTTTCATATAGGAAGATAATAAATATCTACCTGTAACACCCCACACCTTACAATACTAGTACAATTCAAGGGAAACATGACATGAAAGGGGCAATTTGACGCCAAATT